>JABAKD010000023.1:0-94083 GCA_012845835.1 Undaria pinnatifida
GTGTCGGGTCGGGTTCGGGTCGGGTCGGGTCGGGTCGGTGTGGGGTCGGGTCGGAGTGAGAATTTCGAGGCGTCTTGACCCGACCCGACCCGCCCGCGAAAGTTTGAAAACCTCCTGACCCGACCCGACCCGACCCGCGAGATTGGAGAACCTCATGACCCGACCCGACCCGACCTGCAAGATTTTGAAATCCTCCTGACCGACCCGCCACAATCCGGGTGACCCGCGAGATGCGGATTTCATGCGGGTTGTGTCGACTTGACCCGTGACATTTCTCACGGGTCAAAGTCGAAAAGTCACGGGTCACAATATGTATACATCGGTCGGTTGGTTGGTCCTTGGTCCCTCGTACTTTCCCCTGATATCGTGTTCTATGGTTCTTTCATCCGGTCTAATGTTTGCAGCAGCGTTTTGTGTTGTGCGCGCGAAAATGATAAATAAACCGTAACCCACACGCATGACCAACTATAGCCACGCCCGCAGCGCTAGATAACCGGGTCGACCCCGCAAGCGACCCGACGAGCAAGCTGGTTACCTATGCAGTCTCCGGCCCCGGCAAGCAGCCTAGCTGAACCGTCTCCCGCAGCAAGCCCACAACTGGGGCGGTGGATCTGTCGGCAGGGGTTGCGATCCGCGAGGATGCGTTTTCCGCTGCTGATGCTTGCTGCTGCCAGGGTGCTCTGCTACTGCTACTGCCGCTGCTGCTGCTGCTGCTGCTTCGACCACGACTGCTCTTGATTTTTTACTTTCGATCACATTTCGCACTGACTGGTACTTGACTGTATGATAATTCTCGAGCTAGCTACTACTACTACTACTACTACTGCTACTGCTACTACTTACTACTACTACTACTACTACTACTACTACTACTACTACTACTACTACTACTACTACTACTACTACTACGACTACTACTACTACTACTACTACTACTACTACTACTACTGCTACTACTACGACTACTACTTCTACTACTACTACTACTACTACTACTACTACTACTACTACTACTACTACTACTACGACTACGACTACCACTACTACTACTACTACTACTGCTACTACTACTACTACTACTACCACTACTGCTACTACTACTACTACTACTACTACTGCTACTGCTGCTACTACTACTACTGCTTCTGTATCCATCTTCTATTTATTATGTAGTCTCCAGCCCCGACAAGCAGCCTAGCTGAGCCACCTCCGGCAGCAAGCCCCCAACTGGGGCGGTGGATCCGTTAGCAGGGGCTGGCTACGATCCGCGAAAATAAGGGGTCTGCTGCTGGTGCTTGCTGGTGCCGGTGCTGCTGCTGCTGCTGCTTCGACGACGACTGCTGTGCCCTTGCCTTCTCACGTTGGTCACATTTCGTACTGGCATAATAAAACCGTATTATTTACTATAGACTACTACTGTTTAGGTTTCAGCCGGCACGGGATTCGCGTCACACTGTATGCCTGGGTACGAGTACGTAGGGGCACTGCACCTGGAGATTGTTTTACACGCTGAGGTGACATATGATCGGAGCATCGGCACGAGAGAGACAGGAGGCGGTAAGTTTTTTACCAGGTACCTGGTATAATTTTCGGATCCGCGGATCGAACCCGCGGGGCGCCTGCACGGCAACGGCACTCAGCTGTGAGTTTGAAAGAAGCGGATCCGCAGGCCAGATTCGCGGGTTTGACCCGCGGGTCAGCCGAAAACAACTCGCGGGTCATCAAGGCTTGACCCGCGAGTGACCCGTACCTCGCGGGTCATGACCTGACCCAACCCGCGAGATTTAGAATGCCTCTCGACCCGACCCGACCCCACCCGACCCGACCCGACCTCACCTGACTCGACCCGACCCGCGCGGAATTTTGAAGCCTGTTGACCGGACCCGGCCCGACCCGCGAGATTTTGAAACCTCTTGACCCGACCCGACCCGACCCGTGAGATTAACTGTTTTTTGAACCGACCCGAACAGACCCGCGCTATTTTAAAACCACCTTGACCTGTGAAAAGCCCTGCGCTTTTCGTTTACTTGCTTCATATTGTCTTGCATTTTCCTGCTCTTAATGTCTTCTGTTTTTTTTTCCCTTTCCTTTTTCTTTTCTCCGCCTTCTTATATTTTCTTTCCTTTCCTTTATCTTCTTTTCTTTTCTTTGTTTCTTTTTCTGCAATTGACTTATGCCTGTCGTGCGTTTGCGTAGTGATGGATAATACGTGTAATATATACGTGGTAGTCTTCCTTGGGTGGCAATCGGAATATTCGGTTCCTTCAGGCGTGAGTAGTGAGACGTATACACCGGCCTGGACCTGGCACATCGTAGACTGACTCCCGATTTCACTTTTATATGTTTCTGGTGGAGGCATGAATTGCGTCAGCTGTGATATATGCGTGTACCACCTTTGGGTTGTGTGTGTTTTTCCCTGGGGTATTCCTCAGCTCCAGATTGACTGGAGCCTGTCCTGTGACCACGGACTTGATTACGGGATTTAATGTGAGAACAACAACAACAACATATCACAGTTGACGCAATTCATGCCTCCACCAGAAACATATAGAAGTGAAATCGGGAGTCAGTCTACGATGTACCAGATTCATACCGGTGCATACGTCTCACTATTACTCACGCCTGGAGAAACTGACTATACCGCCTGCCACCCGAGGAAGACTACCACGTACGCATTACACGTAATATCTATCACCACACATGCGCACGACAGACGAAAGTAAATTGGAGAAGAAAAACAATGAAAATAAAATAAGATAAAGGAAAGGGAAGAAATGAGAAAAAAGCAAAACAAAAAAAAACAAGAAAGGAAAGCCAAAAAAAAAAGACAAGAACAGCAAGAAAAGACAAGACAAGAAGAGGAAGCAAGGAAAGGAAAAAAGAAGCAAAAAAAAAAAAAACTTCGTAGCAGACCCTAGGAACTAGCCACAGACGGCATTGAGCTCATAGGTAGGATAACAAGTGCATCATCAAAGGCACTGGGGAGAGAACGCAACATGTCGAAGAAGTCAGGGCGGTCTTATGCTATCTTGTGACGGCCATTAGAAGGCCCACAACTATCAAGACGATGGTGGCCAAACCCAGACTTCAGTCTCTCGGACATGACGTCCCCCCTCCCCCCCCCCCCCCCCTTCCCCCCCTCCCCCCTCCCCCCCTCCCTCCTCCCCCCCTCCCCGCTCCCCCCCTCCCCCCTCCCCCATCCCCCCAAACCCACTCCCCAACCTCCCCCCTCCCCCCCTCCCCCCCCCCCCTTCCCCACCCCCCCCTTCCCCCTCCCACCGACCGCTCAGAGATGCCGGAGGTGGATGGCGCTGCCGCAGCCTTTGCGCGTTGCTCTGCAGCTTTGCGTCTCGCCGTTTCATGCCAATTCCGCATGAACAACTCGGCTCCCTCCTCTACTTGTTGAAACCATCTGCTAGCCATCTGCGAGCAGCCTTTCGCCATCCTTCGAATTATTTCCAAAGACCAGCATATCCTTCTTCAGATGAATCGTCCATCCAGTCTTTCTTCCTCTTGCCCCCGTGAGTAGAGTAAACTCACATGGCGGCGGGTATCCACCCAACTACAGCATTTAGTTCCCCCGTTCCCACAACTAACCAAACTTAAATTACAGCGGTTGGGCTGCCTGCGCCGTACGAACCGCACGGTAATCGTGAGCACAGACGAACACACCCGCTGTCTAGAGTGCTGTCAGAGTGACTACCCGCGGGCATGCAGTGAAACAAAAGCAATCAAACCCAAACCCATAATACAAGTATCAATGGTCGCCCCGCCTTCCCGAGGTATTTGACAGCTACTACGCCCGTGCCTCAAAATTAAAAAATTGCGGGGGTCGTTCCCCGTGGAGGGTATCGTACAACTCGTCTACCAACTTTACAAAATCAATAACGTAAGTAACATGTTGTACTACTGCCTTCAAAAAATAAAACTGAAGAAAAGACAATCCCTGCCCTCGTGATGATGGTGTGCGTGCGGGTCGTGGGTCTCCGTGTGCCATCCTCTTGCTATGGTTCTCCATGTCCGCCTCATCGCCTTAGTTCACTCGGCCCGCTGCTTCGCACTCGATCTCGTTGACGCTCAATTCCAATCGGTTCCCCTTCTCCCCGTCTCAGAAAAATAAAATACTCCACGCAGCTTGCGGTGCTGATATATGAAAAAACAAAATATCGTTCAGGGAGAGTTTAATCCGTTTATTCCACGCCCGTTGACGGCCAGTCGCCCTTCTCATTCGTCGTCGAATTCAGCCTCCTGCCGGCGCAGTTCCCTCCACGCAAACCGAGACTGCGCCGTAGCGTGGCTCTTGGTGGCGCCTGCCTCCGCGCACGAGCATCCTTAATAAGCATTGGTGCTCCGCCGCTGCTGCTTGAAAAGACGCGCGAATCGTGGGTGACCATGCCTAACGCACCACGTACGACCCAACTCTACCGCCAAGCTTGAGGGTCAGTCCGGCCTTACACCCACCGTATATATTACACGTGGTGCCGATCACTGCGCATACGCAGGTCAGATTCAAGTCAATTGAAAACAAAGACACAAAGAAAAGAAAAGAAAAGAAAAGAAAAGAAAAGAAAAGAAAAGAAAAGAAAAGAAAAGAAAAGAAAAGAAAAGAAAAGAAAAGAAAAGAAAAGAAAAGAAAAGAAAAGAAAAGAAAAGAAAAGAAAAGAAAAGAAAAGAAAAGAAAAGAAGGAAAGGAAAGGAAATAAAACGAGACGAAAACTAAAAAGGAAAGGAAAGGAAATAAAAATACGAGAAAAGAAAATACAAGGAAAGAAAAAAGAAGAGAAGAGTTATGAAAAGAAAAGAAAAGAAAAGAAAAAAAGGAAAGAAAAAAATGAAGAGAAAAGAAAAGAAAAGAAAAAAATAAAAAAGAAGTCAAAATAAGGGGAAAAAAAAAAGAAAATGGAAAGAAAAAAGAAAAGAAAAGAAAAGAAAAGAATAGAATAGAAAAGAAAAGAAAAGAATAGAATAGAAAAGAAAAGAAAAGACAAGACAAGACAAGAAAAGGAAACAAGGAAAGCGAAATGGAAAAAACGTCATCCTATTGATAGCAGACCATAGGCACTGACCAAAGACGGCATTGGGCGCATAGAGAGTATCAAGTGCATCAATGGCACTGGGGGGAAAACGCAACAAGGCGAAGAAATTAGGGCGGCGTTACGCTAGTTTTTGACGGTCATTGGAAGGCCCAAGAACTTGAAGACGATGATGGCCAGACCCAGACGTCAGTCTGTTGGGCAGCTGCCCAAGACGCCCCCCCTTCCCTCTCCCCCCCTTCCCCTTCACCCCCTCCCCCCTCCCCCCCTCACCCCTCTCCCCTTCACCTCTCCCCCCCCCTCTCCCCACCCCCCTCCCCCCACCCCCCCCCCTCCCCCCTCCCTCCACTGTTTAGAGATGCCGATGGTAGATACCGCTGCCGCGGCATTTGCGTGTCGCTCTGCAGCTCTGAGTCTTTCCGTCTCATGCCATTTCCGCATTAATAACTCGCCCCTCTCCTCTCTACCTGTCGAAACCATCTGCCGGCCTTCTGAACAGCCTTTCGCCACCCCTCGAACTTCATTCCAAAGACCGAAAAATATCCTCCTTCAGGTGCATCAACCAGTCCTTCTCTTGTCCCCCTGAGCAGCCCTTACGGTAACTAGTCTACCCCCAACAAGCCCCCCAAACATCACCCTCGGTGGCAGACGCCCCTGCTACGAATCACGCAAACATTATCCTCCGTTTGCACACTATCGCCTCTATGCTCTCGGAAGCGCTCTTGGCAAGCGCGTCAGCGTACGATAGGGTGTGGTCGTCGCGGTTCCGTTTCCGCCATCCGAGGCATCGGAGGAACATGGAGTGATGAACTCGCCGTAGCCTGTCATAGTCAGGTTGTTTCGGGCTCCACGTCATGCAACCGTAGAGTAACTCTCAATCACGTCGGCTTTCAGCAACCGCACCTTCAACCGTAAGCGCACACCCGGGCCATCAGTATGATACTACGATATGCTTTTATTTATTGCTATGATGCTACTATGATGGTTGTTGTCATTCTGTACATCTTGTTGTAAAGCGAGATGGCCCCCCAGTACACACGGCGAGGGCGTTAGGATTAGGGTTAACATTGCGTGCGACGCGATCGATCGGTTCGGGGTAACCCTCACAACGGTCCAAGCTCCGTCACAAAGCCATCTGTTTTACACTGCGAATGAATGTTGCATCGGTCGGTTGCAGGCACACATTCCGTTATTTTCTGACACGAACGAACGTAGCAACTTCGTTTGAGGAATCTTTGTCTGGCTCGTCTGACTAATTAAATGCATGAATATGGCATGATACAATGTAGATGTGCAGTTGCCGAAGTGCTGCATGCATCTGTCATGATTCTAAATTGTGCAGAGACAAAATCATGGGTTGGGTAACTCTCCTTCCATCGCCGGCTACACAGCAGTATACATATTTATCTCTAGAGGGCATATGCTCCGAAGCTGATTACTGCTACTCCTACCACCGTGGTTGACGTTACGTGCGTAGCTTGCTCGATTGAGGACTACTACTGTGAATGAACATGTACTGATCTTAACAATTTTTTGGCCGCCAATGGCGCACTCGTAGCTCCCACACGACGAGCTGTAAATAGTAACTATCGTAGCAATTTCTTTTTTTGCTCAACTTTATTTTATTTTCTGTAGTTTATTGTATTTTTCTTGTTTTTGTTCATTTGCTTGAGTCTGACATGCGTATGTATGCGTAGCAGGGCATGAATTATTAGGTATTATAGTTAGCGTTAGGGTTAGGGTTAGGGTTAGGCGCCCTCAGAGAGCCGCCGGAGGCGAAGCAATTGCGACTAATGCACGAATACTTCGAAGTATAAGCTTAAACCCCATGGTACGAACTGCGTGTAAACGCCTCCGGAACCTCGAAAGGCGTGTACCAGCATGTCTTGAGACGTTTTAAAGCAGAAAAGACCTGATCACACATTCACCAACCCGATGGGCGTATCTGAGAAGGTGATCAGTTTGGTTTTTACAAAGACCTAAAGGAGGGGGATGTGGAAAGGAAGAAGACGTTTAGCTCGCAGTGCATTAAGGACGAGGAACGTCGATTGCTGCGGGAAAATGCCCTCATCCGCGAGCGGTGGGTAAGGTGGTTTCATAAATTGCGTAGGACTAAGTCGCCGACCCTTGACCCGGGCATTGTGGACGAGCTTGAGCAATAGCCCCCGTGTAGACCACTGACGATGTCCCGTCTAGGTACGAAGGAGAGGAGGCGATCCGTGCGTTGGCGAACCGGAAGGCGGTAAGGCCCGATGGTCTCCCGGCCGAGCTTTTCAAGACTCGGCCGACGTACGTAGGAGAATTGGACACGCTTGGAAAGTTCCACGATATCATCAAAGCTGTGTGAAGGGGCGGTGGCGTGCCGCAACAATGGGAACATGCAACGATCAAGGTGCTTCACAACATGAAAGATCGCGGGTCGCCCGAGTGACTATTGCGAACGCGAGAACATTCTGCCGGAGGAACAGTGTGGGTTCAGATCCTGACGATCGATGGTTGACATGATGTTCGTAGTACGACGACTGCAGGAAATGACGCGGAAGAAGGACACCCCCTTGTGTGTGTGTTCTTCACATTAAACCGTTCTTCTACTCGTCGACATCCAGCACACCCAGTGTCCGTACTGATTCTTCACCCTAGAAAGATCAGCTCTGTGGTCACAAGCTACGACACAGAGATAATGCATCGTAATGCATTCGACAACGCAATGTCATGCCCTAGTACTGGGTACGACAGGGTTAGGGTTAGGGTTAGGGTTAGTACTTGTGCTTTATCGACCTTATCAAAGCATATGACTCCGTCGACCGAACCCTTCTGTGGGATGTCCTTGCTCGTTTTTGCGTGCCACCGAGAATGCTCGTCGTCCTCCGCCAATTCCACGACGACGGCGTGTAAGCATGCGTGCGGTTGGATGATGGAGAGTGCTCGGATAAGTTCGACGTAGCAGGTAGGGCAAGGTCTCAGGCAAGGACGCGTGCTCGCGCCACTGCTGTTCAACATGTTTTCCGCGGCAATACTGCGTGTGGCCGTGGAACGCTTTCTCGTTGATGCGGCCATCACGGACATCGTAGTGCAGCTACAACGAAAGAAGGAGAAAGACGAGAAGAAGGGCGCTTCACGCACAGGCAACGTCGACGGGCGGGTGTGGGAGGAGGAGGTGCAGAGATTGTGGGGTTTGCTGTACGCCGACAATGCAGGCATCGTAGCGCGATCATCAAAAGGGCTGGAGAGGATGATGACGGTGATGGTGACTGCGTGCATAACCACCACCACGACCACAACAACCACCACAACCACAACCACAACCACAACGACCACCACATCCACAGCCACGACAACCACCTCCACGATCACAACAACTAGCACAACCACAACCACAACCACAGCCACAACAACACACAACAACACCACAACCGCAACCACAACCACAACCACAACCACAACCACAACCACAACCTCCCAATACCACAACCACAACACCACTTGATATTTCGCGCAACACCCACCCCGCTGGGGGGCTCACCTATTCACTCTTCACTTACTACAGCAGCACGTGTAAACAACGCGTGGTTGCCCTTTTATTTTTTCTCGTATGTCTGGCGCGTATGAGCTGGGCCAAGATGGCCGGAGCAGTAGATTGGTCATGCCCCGCTCAATATTGCATGTTGATAGTTTTGATCATGCACAAATGTTTGTTGTGGTTTATCGTGCCCCCCGATTTATGATTTTCCTGTCGTAATGGTAGTGCAATGTTCACACCCCACTTCAAAGTATCATCTCGCCAATATTTCAACGGGGGTTGATAGTGCGAAGGAGGGGGTGATACTATCAGGATATTATGAAGTGCGGTGCGAAAATTGAAACAAATTAATACAATGAATCGCAGAACACCAACTATTAATAGCAATTGAACGCCTGCTTTTTTTTGTTTTTTTTTCGATAGATATGACTTGGGGTTAGGGGTTCAATTTATTTGCACATGCGGTTCGAATATGAGGTGAAGTACGAAGGTCCTAATCATATCGAACGTCGCAAAACTGAGCGGGGCATCGCAGAAATGCAATTTTTTCGTTATTTCTTAATGTAAACGTGGAATCGTGTTTTATAAGGGATATCTCTTGATGGGTGGCGAATTGAACAATAAAGCTTCTATCGATGTTCTCCTTGTTGTATGTTCAGCACTGATGTATCCGCCAAATTTCACCTCGAACGGGAACGACGAGTTAGTTACGAATTTAGTGCAAGTTGGTGTTTTTTCGTCTTCGCCAATATCTCATCCACAGATCGAGTCGAAGTGCACACGTGGCATAATTTCAAGGCAGACGACAGCAAGTCGTATACCATCACCATTCGGCGCCGCCGTGCGGTACAGCAGAATACACCTAGATTTTTCACCCCGATCCGCGATGCTGATTTGTCAATTCAGCCTCGTACCGGTTTTTGACACCAACTCCTTGCGGTACATGGTACCTCGGCTTCTCAGCTCGGCCGTCACCGTTTCTTTACGAAACCCATATCGCTTTCTGTCCCAAATAACACCATGCGGACCGACTTTGCCCCAGGCTCTTCACGGCCCATAGTCTTTTAATTTCCGGCCGAATCTCGACCGTGGGCACAATGTCACGCATGCACGTGGCATCCATAGAACGACGCGCTTTCATATTCCTTCGTATATATTTCCGATTCCATTCAAAGCAATCATTGCAACACACAGCACAAACCGCTGCTCAACCATACATAGCTCGCACTATGCGTAGCTCGCACACCCCACGTACACGTACACGTATTGTTGTTGTTGTTGTTGTTGTTGTTGTTGTTGTTGTTGTTGTTGTTGTTGTTGTTGTTGTTGTTGTTGTTGTTGTTGTTGTTGTTGTTGTTGTTGTTGTTGTTGTTGTTGTTGTTGTTGTTGTTGTTGTTGTTGTTGTTGTTGTTGTTGTTGTTGTTGTTGTTGTTGTTGTTGTTGTTGTTGTTGTTGTTGTTGTTGTTGTTGTTGTTGTTGTTGTTGTTGTTGTTGTTGTTGTTGTTGTTGTTGTTGTTGTTGTTGTTGTTGTTGTTGTTGTTGTTGTTGTTGTTGTTGTTGTTGTTGTTGTTGTTGTTGTTGTTGTTGTTGTTGTTGTTGTTGTTGTTATTGTCATTGATGTTGTTGTTCTTACAATATTTCGCATAATCAAGTCCGTTGTCACAGGACAGGTTGCAGTACAGGGTTGGGTATGTATGGATCGCGGGGAAAAGGCTGGGGCAAAGGGACAGAGACAGAGTGAAAGTCCCGCTACACGCTCGCGACGGTCGACCCTGTTGGCCCACAAATGAACCCGATGACGTCGGCCGTCCGCCTTGCGACTTGGTACACCGAAATCCACGCAAGGAGAAGACGTCACCACTATGTACTTGAACTTCGTATTCAAGAACTTGTGGGCACAGCAGTTGAGATGCCCGGAAAATAACCTATAATACACTTCCCATACCCTAATACTTATTTAACAAAAACGAGGTTATTGAGTGGTGGCGCCATCTGTGTGGTCGTATCATACACTGCTGGTTATGTACGACAGCGGCTTTCGACTAATAATATTGGAAAGCGGACCTTGAAAATATCGGGAGTGTATTTCATGTAGTCTTCATAGCCTTCTACATGTAGTGTTGTAGCCATGCAGTCAGTCTACCTACACAGACATGGTCAGGTAGGATTGTTTTTGCTGAAGGCACCAAAGAAAGGTACAATGTACATGGATGCATGCTCCGGCTAAGAAGCGTTTTGCCGAGGCGAGGAATTTGGATTGTTAAGTGTGAAAAAAGTAAGATTCGTTGGGGGTAGGTATGCCGGTCGCCCCGGTTGCGTATCAGGTTACAGCAGTATGAGGTTACAGTTAGTAGTATCATCCTCGAGTCTGGTATAAAGGCCATTTTTGTGACTTCGAAGCCCCCGAATGCACACTCACTCGTATAAATTCGTGGGGACTTTTTCTGGTGCACAAATTGACTTGCGGAGAGCGCGAGAGCGTGAGTTAGCAACACTCGATGAAAAATCGACGAGTATTGGGATTGCTGAATCCTATGCGAGATAAAATTGAAGGCAAGAACCGGGGGGAAGAAGGGACGACACCTGTGACCACGGCTTGTCCAGAAGCTGGAACGTAGATGTGTTTGAAAAAAAAAAAATATATATATATATATACGAGTACCGGCTACGGTTTCAGAGAGGGAGGTTCCAACCCGGCTTTTTTCTCTCAAATCGAGGCTTCTGTTATACTATACAGTAGGTGGCCCTGTATAGTGGCAACCTGAATAGTAAAGTGCCCTATATAGAGGCATGAAAATCTCCTGGCAAAATCTCAACCCGATATAGTGGCACTTTACCACTATTGAGGACAGGGCCCTCAATAGTGGCATTTTGGGCATCACACACACCCAATAGTGGCAGTTCCAAGTAGTGGGCCCCCACTACTGCTGTACCACACCTGCCCACACACACTCTCAGCGGTGGGCGCCACACGTATCATGCCAGCCTGCGCGGACCTAGAACTGTGTAAACTCCCAAACAAACCACTGGGAGAGAATTTTTTGGTCCTCTAGAACAATACGCAGAGTCGTGTGGCGTTAGTGACGCCGGGCACTTTCTCCGCAGGGCGAAAATGGCATTCCTAGCAGCTACATTCGCTAGACCGGCACAGCAGTTGGACATTAGAGTGTTTACCAACTCGTAGTGCAATCAGTCGGCTAAAGCCTACAGCAGTTGCAGAGCTTCGTGGTGGTTGGGTTGATGCGCCGGGGTGGGGTTGTTTGAATTTTCTATACTGGTCGTTTCAGTTAGTTTCGCGTCTCTACGTCGCTGTTTTCATGCGTTCTACACGTAGTGTTGAATGTTGAACCCCATGTTACACTGCTCGCCGGACAAAAAATATTGATGTGCCACCTATGATACAATGCGTTTGGACGTGGTTCCTGTGGTCTGCCTGCGCAGAAGAAACAGGTCTTGACCACAGAAGGCTCGGTAACCGTTGGATAATCAACGGTCATTTCATGTGTTTCATGCGGATACTGCTGCACACAAATCAACCACGAGTAGTGGAACAGTATGCACGGCTTTACCTGTACACAACAGCGTATAATCAGTGTACAGCGTGAACATCGAAGCTCTTCATTCGATATAGTGGCACTATTGCCACTATAGACTGTCTAATAGTAGCAATAGTGCCACTACATCGAATAGTGGCACTGCCCTGAATAGTGGCACAATTCTGTCCTGCCACTATATGCCACTGTACAGAGCCACCTACTGTATTGGCAACGATACAAGAGAAATTGTTTTAATCCGTATCTCGATATAAGAGAATATCTCTTATATCGTGGCCAATACGGGCGGCCATGGAAGATGGACGCTCTCGTCCCAACTAACTGCCGCATAGTATATAGAAAGCGTATCATTCTTGTAACACAACGCAGTCCGCGTGCGCATCCTGAGCTAGTTCAACTCACTGCTGTTCAGTTTGTTGGTTGCCGAGCAACATGGACCCACCTCAAGCATCTTGGTACCCGTGCTGGGAAAGAAATCACATTTCGTGTGACAACACGTTGACAAGAATCTCTAGCATTTGTTCACGTGTTATTTTTCTGCGCTCTATTTTCGCACCTCTTGTAGAGAAAACCCGATCTAAGAGAAAATCTCCGACATGAGACCAATTCTTTCTTAAAGCGATTGTGGTCGTGACATGCCAGTTTGATTCTCTTAAATCGGTACCTTCTCTTGATCATTTTCTCTTAAATCGTAGCCGGTACTGTATCCAAATCTCTCAAGGAATCCGAAATATGAAGAAATATGAACGCGCGTCGTTCTATGGCCGCTACGTGATGTTGTGCCCATCGTTGAGAGTCGGTCGAAAATTAAAAGGCTGTGGTATGGAGCCTGGCCTCTCACGGGGTCCTGGTGTCGGAGTGGAGAGGGCGGTCCCGAGGTCTGGTGCTCGTCTCGTAGCTGGCATCGGAGCGGAGAGAGCGTCGCAGAGCTGAAGTCGAAGCGGAGGGTGTCGCGGTGCTGAGGTCCATTGACGATCGTCTTCACAGCGGACGCACGCTGAAACCTTTATTTCTTGGATGTAGCAGGGACACGCTAAAGTTAGAGTTACGGTGCGCTTATGCCCTCTCGTCATGTGGCGGGATCACCCTTCGGTGGCTAACCTTCCGGGGACGGGTCAACGCCGTCTATGACGGGTGACACCGCTCGCGACCCGGGATCGCGTATTGCCTGACCGGTGGCGTGTCCTCTCGCGCATGCGTGCACGGGACCTGCGATAGGTATCTGCGACCATGTCTTCCACATCACCCCCCTCTGTATTCGCTGCAAGCCAATCTTAGATAAGGATGGTATTGTCGCGTTCATCGGGAGGGTGACAATTTTAGGAAACGGGGTTTCGATTTATCGGATCGAGGCGCAGCAGCTGTGATATGCGTGCATCCACTCCTTATAACTGACGTGTTTAGTAAACACGGGTGTGAAACACCGGGCCAGCGAAGATGTTTACATTTTCGAGCTTGCATGCTGACAGCGTATACTGGACTTGTATGGGGTTTCCAAATATTATCTCAACGCACGTATTCCGTGTGACCACACGTACTGGTGCGCCCCTCGTGGTGAACCACGGGCAGCGAAATTGTTTCGTGATTTCTCTTTTGTGGGCGGGTCCGCCTAGATATTTTCACTCGGAGTCCGCTCAGTTGATCTAGGTGCATCAAAGCGTGACTTTGGTTTAGGCGGGGTGGAGTCGCGTGGGTCTCATTCCCCGTGTGTGTTTAGTGTTCGAACAATTTTGTTTGTGGCTTGACGGTGGTGTTGCGGTTTTGTCCCGTTTGGAACGGATTTTTTTTTTTTTCATCCTCTGGCGGATGAGGAAAAATAAAGGTTTAGCTCACCACACTTCCACGTATTTGCATACGCGTCGTGTGTCGATTTAACTCAGTTGCTTTCGCAGCTCAACGCTAGCTGCCGCACCCTTGCGGTCCCATTGTAGGTATAGCGTATAAGCTGTCCCTATCAGTGGTCTTCGTTACAACCCCACCAGCGCAAGCTGCCGTTGTATACGGATGCGTGTGTATGTCGACCCGGCCTGTCCCCTGAGGGTTGGCTTTTGGAACGGATTGTCGGGCACGGGCATGAAGTGTCACGCTTGTTACAGCCTCTCCCCGTTGGGTACAACAATTTTCTCAACGTCTCCTTGCCCCCGGCCATTCCCACCGAAATGCCGGGTAGAGTGCCCGTCAGATCATAGTAGACACGAATGTGTACTGCCATGTCTGCTGGTGCTACTCTCATCACCGTTGTTGACTCTTGTGCCTACAGCTGAGTCAACTGTGTTTTCCAGCTTGTTCATTATTCGGTTACGCCGCGGAGCATCTGAGAATCTATTTGCGCTGTCTCAGGTCGTGCTCGTCCCCGCCTACTGTACGCTTTCGTTTCCCGAGAGAAGGGAGGGGGGGCGATGAAGGTGGGGTTATCGCGAGTTGCAATCGCTTTTGGGCTCGGTGTGCGGCGACCAATTGGTGACATTGGGGTATTTCGTCCGCGCGACACTCGAGGTCGGATTCAGGGGCGTATCCTCGGAGTCTTGGGCGGCACTTGTAGTTGTGAGGGCTTGATCTGCCAGGTCCCCGTTTATGATCACTACCCTGTCTACCAAGTAGGCCTCAATTTTGGGTTGAGCTGCGTCTGAATGGTCCAACACGGGTAGGGGAATAGGCTCCGCTAAAAACAGTTCTGCCAGCTTCTCAAATTGAGGTGTGAGTGGTGTCTCCCGTTGATGGTAGGGCTTTATATGGGCGAGGTGGACTGACACCTGTCGAGTGTCGTTCGTGAGTCGTACTCTTTGCACCACTGGTGATAATTGTGAGCAGACGACATACGGTCCTCGCCATGGTAATAGCAGTTTGGGGTTGGACCTATCCGAATCCTGGTAGGGTCTGTACACGAGTACTTCCTGTCCAGGTTTGAACCCTGGGTACGGCTCAAGTTTGCTATTCTGTTCCACCTGTTTGTCTGCCCGCTCGGTTAAGTTTCGGCGTGCGAGCTCAAAAACGATTTGCAATTTGTCCCGTGTGTTTTGTGCCAATTCCTCGGTGTCTGCTGTTCTTCCTACATGAGGAATACCGAGGATTATATCGACTGGGAGTCGGGGTTGTCGTCCGAACATTAGGAAGAATGGTGTATCATGCATCGTTGCACTAAAACTAGTGTTGTGTGCTAGCTGTACAAACGGTAAGAGAGTGGCCCAGTTGCTTTGATCGATTGCACTGTGCATTGCTAGCATGCTGTGCATCGTTGAGTGCACCCATTCGGACACTGAATTACCCTGCGGCCGGTACGGCGTTGTGCGGGTCTTTTTGTATCCGAGTATTTGTTGCAGCTGGTATATCACCTTATTCTCGAGTTCGGGGCCTTGGTCACTATGCAAGGTTTCTGGTTGGCCGAAAATGCTGATTATTCTCTCGATTATGGCGTTGGCTACTGTTTCGGCAGTTTTATTACGTACCGGCAGCAGTACCGCAAAGCTCGTCAGGTAGTCCACTATGGAAAGAACGTATTTACATTCGATTCCTGCGGCTGAAGTTGATACCGATTTGAACTCTACTAAGTCAACCGATATTCGTTGAAATGGCCGCTCGACAGGTAAATGGCTTGTCGGAAGTTTGGGTCTGTTGTGTGCTGTTTTTCGTCGTTGACAAGCTTGGCATTTTCGCACCACTCTCGTACGTCGCGGCTGATGGTGGGCCACCAATATTTCTGGCGGATCTTTTCATAAGTCAGGCGAGATGCGAGGTGTCCTCCGGATAGAACGTGATCGTGGTAGGCGTGCAGAACTTATCCAACAAGGGCCTCTGGTACTACAAATTGATCGCGGAAGGTGCTTCGTTTTCGAAGATATCCCGGAAGGTACGATTTAAATAACAGCCCGTCCTGCACTGAATATCAAGACATGGTTGTTTTCGTTTCTTTCTCGGGTAATAGTGCGTCTGCGTGCTGTATGTAAACGATGTACCGTCCGTTCTCTACTGTTTGTGTTGAGCGGAGTTTTTCTCGATCGACGGACATGAAAACATTTGTCGCGATCACAAATACTGACTTCACACTAAAGAGCTCTCTATCGCTGCGTACTGGTTCTAGGTTAGCCAGTTTGTCGGCGGAGACCTGATATGGTCGGGGGACACGGGCTGTTTGTAGCTTTGGGCCATCTGCTACATTACGGCAAATGGGTGCGAGGGACGGCAAGGCTACTTCTTGCTGGTGCTCGAACGCAAACATTCGTGAAAACGTGTCCTGTACGACGTGTAGTTTACCTCATTTGTGTTGGACGGTGAAGTCGAAAGCCTTCAATGCTATTGCCCAGCGTGTTAACATGTTCGATGTATGTTCTTGCATTGAGTATAGATATCGCAGTGCCGCGTGATCTGTCACACACACAAAATGTCCTCCCCATAAATAAGGTCTCCAGTGCTGGATGGCTAAGACCACAGCCTAACATTATTTGAGCGTAGCAGAGTAGTGGTGCTGGCTGTCGTTGAAGCGTTGACTAAAGTATGCAATTGATTACGAGGTCATCGCCTTCCTGCTGGGCGAGGAATGCACCTGCGCCTGCTTCTGAGGCGTCAACGTGTATCGCAAAGTCTTCAACAACATCGGGAAATTGAAGCACGGGCGACTAAGTGAGCAATTGTTTCATTGTTGCGTACGCCTGATCGTGCTCTGGTCTCCAACGTTTAGTGGCTTCTTTGGCGGCTTCGTTTTTCGTGAGGGCTACCAGGGGTGCTATGATACCGGCTAAGTTAGGAATAAACTTGCTTCAAGAGGGAACGTTGCTTTGGCTAGGGTATATTTACCTAGCTCTTGAGGTGACAAGGAAAAAAACGTTGCGATATTTCGTGCATAGAGTCAGTACTTGTTCGCATTCGTCAGGTGTGAACGTAGTTTTGTCAAATGCTTGAGTAAGTGCTGCACGAAGTTCGTTCCGCGTGGATTCCGTTGTCTTGCTGTCTGTTTAAATTGCACTGGTCGTTTTGTTCAGGGCTACCGATACGGGCGCAATGTGACCTAGTAAGGTGTTGCGTTTCAAGTATACGTATTGGTGGGACGGGTTCGCGATCTGGACTGCTGCTGTTTCATCAGCGGCAGACCAATGACTCGCAGTACGAGCAACTATCATATTTTGGAAAGCTTCAGGTACGGCGGACGATTCGATGTCTTCGAACGTGACGATGAGTGGTTCAATGAGTGCAGCAGTGGTCTCTGTGGGTGCTGTTGCTGACTCTACTTGTACTGCCATCTCACTCTGGGGGGGGATGCAGCATTTGTGTCGCAACAAGACTGGTACCGACTCTACATCAGTGTTGACTGTGAACACGGAGCACTGAGCTGTCGCAGTGTTCTCGGGCCATGCTGTAAAGTCTACTCTACGATGAGATGCTGTCCCTTGAGAGGTTTCGAATGACAATTGCTCTGTACTCCAGTCGAGGACACCCCCAAAGGCGCCCATGATTGCGTCATCGAGTAGCATAATGTCTGGCCCAAAAGAGGGCAATACGAGCGCTTCGACTGGGAGGGAAATATCTTCTAGTGTGAGTTGGAAGCAAACATACCCTAAACGTTTGAGAGGCGACCCATCAGCACTGCTGAGGTTGATCGCTCCCAGGGGCACTGCAAAATTGAGTGTCTTTCATTGTGGGATGTGTCTGTACAAAGTGAACAGGTATGCATGGTACATCGGTCGCGGTGTCAATCGTGACATTGTGCGCCGGATAATCATCAACTCTGACGTTCACTCGTACGCGCTTTGACGTACAGTTGAAAGCTATGGGACATCGGGGATACCCCACTCATGGCAGACGCGAGGAAAGCATCAAAGTGCATTTCCCGGTTAGCGTTGCATGATAATACAACTTTACATTTGATTTTCTCGTTCAGTTTGCGGGACGCAGCAGAAAAACGTACAACGCTTGGGGTACCATGGAAGGTGAAAACGTATCATTCTGATGCTGACTACTCTTCTCGACTCTGCTTGCTGTATCTACGGCTGGTCCAACGCCACGCGGTACTGTTAGCACACTCGGAACCTGCTGCTTATTTTTCAAGTCTGTTACAGTATTCGACTGGTTGTCTACAGGTTCTTGTGTCGCGCGGGTACTCGCCAGAGGGGTGGTGCTCTTTGTTCGGCCACACTTATCCCTCCTCTTACTACTAGGTCTACCGGCACTTACCATGGCTACGCTAGCTGATCGCGCTATCGTTTCTGTCGCGGGTTTGGTGATCCTAGTATGTCTACTCCCGAGCCGGTGTAAGGCAACCGGCGCGGGCCCCTCACAGTTTTTGTGTGACCACTATTTCTGTCACGCTCGTGCGCTTTGGCCATTCTGCAGTCTGGGCGCGAGTGCGAGCTGCGGTGGCGGCACATCGGGTGATCACACTATTTTCCTGACGCTACTTTGGCCTTCCTATTTTTCCCCGCGTCGACACTCGGCGACCTGCCCCGCTTGTCCGACGGGCCGTATGCTGTTGGCTCGAACGTCACGCTCTTGCCCCGGCCTCGCACCGCCGTCAGTTTGGACACGATTGCTTTTTCGATGTTGCCCATCGATGTAATCAACTGTCGGTTGGGCCCAGGGAATGTGCCAGTGACGGCCAATGCATACGTGGTCGGGGAGGGAGTGGGGCTGCGCGTAAGGCGTTGGTCTCGTTTTTCTTGGCGCGGGTACGTGAGGCTTGGTACGTTAGGGAGGGGTCTTCACGAATAAGTTCCAGACGTACATGCCAAACTAGACCGGCTTCGAAAGATATCATGAGCGATGTTTGTCATGCATGTTTTATGGCGAGACGTTGACGGGGGCGGTTCGTTTGGCGTCGGCCAGGAGGCGCGCGTATGCTTGAGTTACACGCAGTCCGTAAGAGTCGACGGATTCACTACTGCCTTGCTTTACGGTAGAGACGGTGCGAGCGAGGAGGACGATGCGGTTCACGGGGCTAAACAGGTTTGTGAAAGCATCCACCCACTCGCTCCAGTTGTGAGGTGCTCTGACTTCTACATCCTCAGTGTTCAGCTGTGCTAGCTCTTCGTCTGTGCGCCACTCTAACGTCTCACTGTATTTGGTGAATGGTGCTAGCTGCTCCGCCGGTCACTACGTATGCAAGATATCTCACGGCGTGGTGGTCGATAACCGAGTCAGGGGCACCGTCAGGGGCGTGCAAGCGGATGCGAGAGTGGAATAGCGCCATGATTTCGGGCACATCTTCAGTTGGTAAACCGTGCAACATGAGCGGAGAGGGCACCTCAGATTTGTTCATCGAAAAAATTGCGTTTTCGTTGTGGTTGTGGAGTGCGCTCGGGGGTGCTACAGCAGATGCTGTACGTGCTGCAGGAGGTGCTTCTACAGCAGAGGTGGTACGTGCTGTCAGGGGGGCTATGGGAAGTGCTTCTACAGCAGAATTGGTACGTGCTGTCAAGGGGGCTGGTTGAGATTGGTCAGGCGGAGAGGTACAGCTGCTGTCAGAATTACTCGACTGATGTTGGATAGGCGTGGCAGGTGTCGGAAGGTTCTGCACGCGTTTAAAAACAACGTCGTGGTTTTACTGCGGCTGTGGTACTCCTCTCATCTCTTGAATCTGCTCGTCAGAAGGCCCACTCACGGGCTTCCGGCTGCCAGGCAGCACCAGCTCCAAGACCCACGCTGGCGGCGTGGTGCCGTCGAGCATGCACTTCCGCAGGTAGGCCGCCGTCTCGACGCGGACCGGGTCATGGGCTGGGAGAGTGCTCGGCGCGGCGAGGATGTCCTTCGCCAGGCTCAAGTCCTCTCCAACGGCTCCCGCAGATGATGCAGGCGTCGTGCTGGCAGCGATGGCAGGTCTCGTATTAAGCACTCCAGCATCGTCTGCAGCGTTCGGCTGCTCCTCGTCGGTCTCGGCCGGTCCGCCCTGGTCGGTGGGTGCGAGGGCCGCAAAGGGGTTCCCCGCCAGTGCAGCAGTCGGCCCCTCGGGCGTGGTCGATGCCTTGCGGGCCTTCCCGCGGATCTTCTTGGAGCGAGCTCCTGAGCGTGGCATTTTTTCTCCTTTTCGACGGCGGTCTTTATATAGGGTTATATACAGGTTTTGTTGGTCCGACGGCGGTCACCACTTTCGAGCCTGGCTTCTCACGGGGTCCAGATGTCGGAGTGGAGAAGGCGGTCCCGGAGGTCTGGTGCTCGTCTCGTAGCTGGCGTCGGAGCGGAGAGGGCGTCCCGGAGTTGAAGTCGAAGCGGAGAGGGCGTCGCAGAGCTGAAGTCGAAGCGGAGAGGGTGTTGCAGTGCTGAGGTCCCTTGACGATCGTCCTCACGGCGGACGCACGCTGAAACCTTTCTTTCTTAGATGTACCAAGGAGATGCTAAAGTTAGAGTGACGTTGCGCTTATGCCCTCTCGTAATGCGGCGGAATCATCTTTCGGCGGCTGACCTTTTGGGGACGTGTCAACGCCATCTATGACGGGTGACACCGCTCGCGACCCGGGATCGTGTATTGCCTGACCGGTGACGTGTCCTCTCGCGCATGCGTGCACGAGATCTACGATAGGTATCTACGACCCTGTATTCCACAGTGGGCCGTGAAGAGCCTGGGCAAAGTCGGTCCGCATGGTGAATTTTACGGCAGGAAGCGTCTTGGGTCGCGTCAGCAAACGGTGACGGCCGAGCTGAGAAGCCGCGATAGGATGTACCGCAAGGAGTTGGTGTCAAACCCCGGCACGAGGCTGAGTTGACCAATCGGCGTCGCGGATCGGGATCAAAAACCTAGGTGTATTTTGCTGTGTACCGCACGGTAGCGCGGAATGGTGGCGGTGTACCGCTTTCTGTCGTCTGCCCTAGTTTTCGTTGTATTTTTCCGCGCATGCAGTGATGTGTCAGGGTCATTGCCTCCAAAGTTTGAGCCCATGTTCGCAGGGGTTTACGAGGTACGCCCGTCGGATTGTTTACCGTTTTCTTTGCTGGCCAAGCTCGTATGATATCTCTGTTTTTTTTGTTAGCGTTGTAATAAAATGTATTTCATCAAATTGTGCTAACAACGTCAGCTGTGAGTTGGACAAATACTTTAGTCTAGAGTCGATACTCATCTTTGCAGGCTGCGTGGTACACCGGTCGCTCGTTTTAAAAACGTTCTTCTCCAGGCAAAATGTAAAGGCTAGTAAAAATGGACATACCTGGTATGCAGTAATCCCTGATGAAGACATTAACGTGTCAGGTATTTGTTCGTCTTTTGCCTATCTCCTGCGCAATGCTCGATGCTCGAGGGCAACACCAGCACATGAATCTGTATCTTACGACAAATACGCGAAACCTCCCCCATGGTACCTCTCCAACGCATGCACCCTCCCAATATCCCACCGTCGGGCTGACAGCACACGGAGACGCTTGCTAGTCGCTGCTACACTGCTCCGCCCGGCGCCACTCATGACACGACCCGACGAAACCCAAACGCCGAAGGCACGACTACGGTTTGGCCCGGTACCTGTGGTCTGTTCACTGGGTGCTACGTGCCGCGCTGTGCCACGGCTGTGCGCAGGTTCGCTGTTTGCGGGCTGTTTGTGGTGGTCGTGTTCTGTGTACTGATCCCGGCACAAGAACGACTTCTACTTCACTAAAAAATAAGTATTTTTCACTGCAAAGCAAATAAGCATGCTCAACTGAGCACGTTACTGTCAACTTTGTTAATCACGTAACAACCCTCTAATTGTCTGAAACTGCCCTCATATCTCTTTCGGGTGTTAGTGGAACAACAATGCGTCCCCGAAGGGTGTGGACGTCCGAATCCAACTCCCGCGACCCCACCGTTGTACATTTTTTACGTTTTTGCGGATAGTTGTGGACATGTCCGTGGCTAGCCGCGGCGCTCCACGGTCACCGCCGCGGCTATCTGCAGCCTGCGACGGCAATCCGCGGGTATCGCCCTGATTGCCACGGATATGTCCGCGGTCATATTCACGGCAATGTACTCGGCATTGTTCGCGGCATTATCCGTGGTAGTATCCGCGGCAGTGCACGGCAATGTTCGCGGCCATGTCCACGACCATATCCGCGGCAATGTCTGCGGTTGTCCGCAGGGGTCCGCGGCCATTAGTTGTCGGTTTTAATCTCCGTGGAAATATAGGCGGGTCCCCCGCGGCAATGTCCACGGCATCGTCCGTGGCAAAGACCATGGAAATGCCCCGTGGCGATATCTGTGGCCATGTCCGCGGATATGTCCGAGGAAATATCCACAGATGTCCGCGGCATGCAATGTCCACGATAATGTCCGCTGCCATGTCCGCGGTTGCCCATGATTATCCGCGGCAGTATCCGTGGCAGTATCCATAGTTGTTCGCGGCAATGTCGAAGGCACTATCTGCGACCATATTCACGGCCATGTCGGCGGCAATGTCCGTGGTTGTTCCTGGTGGTCCATTGCAACGTCAGTGGTAATATCCGCTGTCCCCAGCAGCAACGTCTTCGGCAGTGTTGACGGCAATGTCCGTTGCAATGCCCGGGAAAATGTGCGCGGCAATGCCCTCGGCTATGTTTCTGGCAATGTCCGCAGAAGTCCGTGGCATTGCCCGCAACAATCCACTGCAATATCCGCGGACATGTCCACGGCAATGAATTGACCGACTTGGTTTCAGGACAAACACCAATACTGGTCTCCATCTCCATGTACGTGTACGTAGTGCACGCAGGTAGACATTCCACCATCCTTGTAAGACAAAAGTTAACATGCATTCCCCAACGTAGTACAAAACGGTGCCGTCTAATATCATGCATGAATCTTGAATAACATGTTTTAACTACAGAAGATCCGTCAAATTATTTTTCCCGCAGGGTTAGGGTTAGGATTAGGATTGGGGCCATGATTGCCGCGGACAACGCCGCGGACAGGGCCGCAGACAACCTCGGACGTTGCCACGGACGGTGGCGCGAACAACTTTGTACATTGCCGCGGACATCGCCGAGGACGTTGTCGTGGATATTTCCACCTGCGGTGGAGATAGCCGTGGATGTTGCCGCGAATATTGCCGCGGACATTGCCGTGGACATCCGTGGCAAATAGTGCCGCGGAGAGCCACCGAAACTGACGCAGATTTCCGTGATAGCCGTGGTAATCCCCGGATATCCGCAGCAGTGGTCGATGTACATCCCTCTGAGACCCGGGATTCATGATCGGCCATTTTAATTATTGACAGACATGTTGAGCCCCAACCCTTCTCTTAACGAACATGTGATAACCCATACGTCGGGGCGCGCGTTTTTCTATGACAACCGTGAGTAAACCTTTCATGTAGTAATCGTACTGTTGAGGCACGAATCCCTATGGGAATCGTGAACCACTACAATTTACTAATTTATTAATCAAACTACTCGGCCCATTTTCTCGCTATGTTTAGGGCATACCTTGTTGAGGCAGGTTGTCAATCTAAGTTCAGTACTCACAAGCACTGTACAGTAGGAGAGAGCTGATGAGACGACACAAAACGTTGACGATGACGGGACGAGATGCATACCGTGATGGCCGACGACGTGTCCAGTCCGCCCAAAAACAACTCGAACACCGGCGCACACCCCTGCCCGACAGGAGCAAACCCAGGAAGTAATTGGGTCGGCATTCTTCTTAGCTGGAGTTGTACGATGGAGGTGATGAGGCGAGTCTCTCGACGTAGTTGTGTTAGACCCACGTCCACACAATTAAAACAGTCTACGCTCGTACGGTTGCCTGCGACCGCAACCACAGAGCTCGCACACCGTTGCATCTGCCATACGATAGCAATGCGTCGGTTCTACCTTGATCTCGCTCTACCACGGAGATGATGAAACGAGTCTCCTGTCGTATCACTCATCTATTTGTGTGAGGACGAGACGAACGTTTTCACATCGGAAAGGGGAGTATATAGGCACCGCCTCGAAGTAGCTCACCACAGAATCACACCAATCTCCCTGCGCGATCTCCCGCCCTCATCGCTCCTCCTATCTCGGGAGGCCATACGAGGCCATAACATGCCACAAGGTGCTGCTTATTCCGCATATTACAATATGCTGCTTATTCCGCATATCATAATATGCTGCTTATTCCACATATTATACTTGTCGCACGATGGAGAATTTCGAAGATATCAGCATCATGGATGCATAACACCACCCGTCTCGTCGCGTACAATTCAACTGAGGCGTCCGGCTGTGTGTTCTGTAGGTACAAATGAGCTACTTCAGTTGAATGCAGAGCTTGGTTTTGTCCACACGTTTCTGCCTTGTTCCACTTATAAACCAGGCGTAAATTACGAGAAAGAAAGTAATCAAACCGCATGTGAAGCCGGAATCGAAAATTCGAAACTGAACAGACCACGGGCGACATCGGAGATTGGGAGAGCCTTTCCTCCCGCGCGCTTATAACGAAATAAAAAAAAAAGAAGAAAAAAAAAAAAACGTTGATTTATCCGGAAACGGCCGTTTTAAAGTGATTAGAGAAAAACTCTCTAAAACAAAAAAGTCCCCGAACCTGAAAACCTCAATTTTAAACTTTCCGGAAAAAAAAAACAAGATAATCTCGACGCATTTTTTAAAAAAGCGAAGCTTCAATCGACGCCGCTTGGCCGTGTTAGGGGGGGGTAGCCGGTCTCAGGTTAGCGAACGGAGTAAAACTGAGCGCGCGAGGGCGTCGACAACGAAGTCGGCTTCGGCCGCCAAGGGTGGCGAGGTATCTCGAAGCGGCAAGTGTGTGCGCTTTGTGCAGCTTGGGGACAAAGAGTACAAGGTTTTTCATGCCTGGGAGCTTTGTTGTGCGAAGGTGGACTGGCGCGCCGATGATCTTGAGGGCCCCGAGTTTCGGGAGCGCAAAGCAAAGTGTGTTTCGGGGGAGTGCGGGGAGTGTGGTTTCGGTAAATCAGGATGTATCCCCCAGTGCTCAGTGCTGGACGCGGCGACGGATACTGTCAAATGGACGCATTACGAGGACGTCACTACAGCGGGAGGCAAGAAGTACGCCCAACAGCAGGTAGAAGAGACGGGTACGTTTCAGGAGTTATGGAAAGAGTGTACGGCGCACTTTTACTTATTATGATGCATCGCAGGCTTTTCTAGGCCGAATCACCAGAAATAAAATGTCTAATCGATAATATTGCATGTCCATGTATGAATGCCACCCATAAGAAAGTGACGCCCAAGAACTACCACCACCGCCGTATTTAACAGGTTGTATCAGGTACGACGATGGGCAACACGCCAAAAAACAGGACAAACGGTATGTTGTTGTTGTTGTTGTTGTTGTTGTTGTTGTTGTTGTTGTTGTCGTTGTTGTTGTCCCCCACCTCCTCGGGTGAAGTTGAACTATTTTAGAAGCTGATTTTGTCTCGACAACGAGGGGAGCACAACGGCTACCTTGTTATGGAAACGCTAACCCTGAGCCACGCGACTCGTCGACGGGAAATTCGGACGAGAAGATCTTCCCGACACCGACTTTTTCGTAGTGTGCGCATTTCGCGTGGGGCGGATGTGGGAATATATTATTTCCTGAAAAAAATCGTGGGGCGTGCTACCTGGGGTGAGTGTATCCTTGGGTGTGGTGTACGGTGATAATGCATCTGATCCTCGTTACTTGCAGGCCGCACTATTATTACTATTATAACTATTATAACTATTATTAATAATAATAGGATACGTCGTGGTGGACAATAGTTGCCGTCGCATGGGCCAAGATGCTACTAGTAACTACTACTGGTACCTGGTCCAGGTAGTACATGGTACATGGTACATGGTACATGGTACATGGTGCATGGTACATGTATGTTACAACAGGTGCTACACAGGTGCTGGTACATAGACACATCGCATACTATAGCTATTCTAAAGTTTATGTTCGGCTACTTGTCTACCAGGTATTCCGAGGTATTCTATAAAAATATTTCAAGGACGTCAGCCGTGAGTTCGACCAATTTCGGGTCAATGACTCATCTTCTTAGACTAGTATAATCTTTATAAGGTTCAGCTGTTGGTAATTACTTGTAATATACATTGTGGGTGAGTTTTTCAATGGGAGGGGTCCTATTATTTTTCAATATATCTTTTCGAATATATATAGACTAGTTTATATGTTCAGATTAGTCAAGTCTAGACTAGACTTGACTAGACTAAATGTTTACTTTTTCTTCACTATAATGGAATTCATTTGTATATCCCAGGTACCTGGTATCTTTGAGCGCATGCGAGCTCGGCGGATGCATGACTTGCTATGTATGATATTTACCTACATACCCTGGTACCACTGTTTGTTTGCTTGCGTGCTTCCCTTGGCCATTTTTCCACTCGAGAGTGACTGGAACCTGTCCTGTGACCCCGGACTTGATTGAATATGCGGGTTAAGATGAGAACAAAAACAACATAATAACAAGAAAAAACGCTCCAGCTTCGAACACGTAGGGTATTCCTCCACTCGAGAGTGACTGGAGCCTGTCCTCTGTGTCCATGGAGTTGATGATGCTAGTTAATGTGAGAACAACAACAACATCAATAACAACAACAACAACAACAACAACAACAACGACAACAACAACAACGACAACAACAACAACAACAATAACAACGACAACAACAACAATGTGTCGACGACGTTTTTCATATGCTGTGCGTTTCAGAGCAGACAACTGCGCAAACATTGGAGCAATTGTAATAGTAACGCTGGCCATGAGCTGGTAACGAAGAAAAACTGGACTATCTATTGGAGCCGGAGCAACAAGACAATACACACACATGCACTCGCTGCAAGAGCTTGGCTCGGAATTGGGCAATTGGACCCTTCTGCTTGCGAAGACATGGCGAAGAAGTTCACTCCACTGTACTTTTTAAAGCTGCATCTGACTTTAAAGCACAAACTTAGTGCGGCTAGAGACTCTGTTGTGATTTCTCTAATAAAACCTTTGCTTGGCGCATTCGTACTGACGCATGCGTCATACCAAGTACGAGGTAGAAAGGAAATTCGAGAGAACAGGATCTATTTATTTGGGGAGGTTGAGGGTGCTTGTGAGGAGACGCGTACAGTCAACCAGCAGCAATTGCGTCCTGTAATTTTTTATTTATTTATTTTTTCTCGCTTTCTCTTGCTCAAACGCCCCACCTACTACTATCGAAATCCGCCAGGGTAATAAACATTTTCACGCCCTGGATATTGTCTCGTTATCGTTTCAGAGCCGTCCATGCCGCTGCTGCAATTCCCTACCACCCCCGCCCCCAACGCCCCCTCCTTCCCCACCACCCGCACCACCAGCTAGACCTAGCACCACGCGTATAGCATACCCCTACATCTATGCGACCTAACCGCCCCCCCCCCGCCCCCGGCCCCACCGTCCACATCCCCCCCCCCCCTCCCCCACAAAGAAATAGTTAGAGTTTCCACGCACAAATTGACCTGCCCCACCCGCGCCCTCCCCCCCCCCTCCCCCCCTCCCGCCCCCCTTCCGATCAAAATCAGGCCCCCACGTCCTTCAAAACTCCGCCCTCCCCTCACCGGATGTTCGACTTACAGGATTCACTTGATAAACTGATGCATTCCCTTCCACAGCTAGCTGTCAGATTTTGTCCCCTCAACAACGGGTTTTATAGTTTCCGCGCACAGACTGCCTAACATCACCCTGTTGACCCTGATAGCTACACTTGCAAGAGGAGTCGCCGACCTATATCCTTAATGAGGACACACAACCCGTAATATGCACGATCGGAGTATCACGCACAGCTTGCAAAGATGAGTTTCGACAAAATATTCGATCTCACAGCTGGAGTCTAATTTTATATTTATAATATATTTACACACGGACTCGTCTCAAAATCTCCAGTGCTTCATGCATAATCAACAACGGCATACGCATATCGCTCACATTGCTAAGTCGCCGACGTGGCCGGTGGTCTATTGCTCTGTCTGGGACGCTAAATCTATGCAGCAGGCGTCGCACTACGTGGTTGTTGGGACAAACACGGGGCGGCGTGCCGCCTTCTGAACCCACAACATAACAAAACAGCAGTGATAACACGTAGTTTTCAGAATGTTTGATTAGGCGAACCCCGAAAAAAACATGTTCCTTGCGCGGATGGCATATGCATATGTACCATTTTGATTTTTTTGCCTAGTCCGTCCCTTTTTCTCCGCCGGCGCAGAGTTTTTTTGTGTGTTTTCTTCTGCAATGCGATCAGACTACCCGTCGGTATATTATCAGCCGTGTGCCGGGCTCATGGGACGTCCGTGGCGCGAGCTATGGCCGCGGAAAGCCGCCGAGACTGGCTCTATTTTGCGGGGTATGAGACACTTCTGTCCCCGGGCAACCACACACTAGACGTATTTAAGCCTCGAGGTTAGGTCTTAAGTACTTCCAACTGGAAGAGGTAGGCCATTCGATATTTCGACCTTAAACGCATAAAAAAAACACCATATGTCTAAAACTCGAAATAGTGGTCTCTTTCAGTACGCATAAAAAGAAAAGCCGAGGAAATATCAAACTACTTGAAAATAGACTTATATTTCTGCACTACTCCAGACGCAGATGGCAAGACGAGGATTTATGTCATGAGTCAGCACATGAGTGGGTGGAAACTTCGAGAAAGACCCTCCCCTGCCCATGCTGTGCGAGCTTGAACAAACGGCCAAAACCAATAACTGGTGCTTGGCAAAAACATCGAGTGCTTCGTACTCCATACTCGCTTCATATGTAGGATACCTCGCAGGCGTCTGCCGCCTTCGGTGTGCCTCAGTGTGGCAGTCAGTACAGCAGCACAGCAGGACTGGCCCTCAACCCGGTTCCTTCAATTTCCACCCTCGAAATGTAGGCATCCGTCTGATGTTTCCTCGAGCTTTTGTCGTCTGAAATGCTGTTTTGTTGTTTGCTGGAAAATACTCGGAAAATTGCTTCAAATATGCACTTGGGCCAAAATGTGCCCAAGTGCATATTTTGGGAAAATCCACATCTCACCGTGGTCTGCCGTGGTCGTTAGGTCGATAAAATAGACCTATTTTGTAGACATTTAAAACACGATAGGGCTTAATTTGGTTAAGAGCCTAAAATATAGGCATATCGTCAGGCTTAAATACGTCTACTACACACACGGTGGAACTTTAGTCCTCGCACGTACATCGGGGTGGCATCAAAATGTATTTGCGAGAGAATTTTCCCGCACTGCTAGACGCGGGCGCGGTGTATATGTACCCGCTGCAACGACGTGAACTATGTCATTACTGCTGTGAGTTCTCCCTCACAATTGACACGGTGGTTACCATACAGCAGTAGCGAAACCTGTATAAAGAGATATAAAGTAGCAACACAACCCAAGCAAAAGTAACGATGTGCACACAGCAGACCATATCGGCAACAAACATCGGTGTAAGCACGCGGGGAAAAATACTGGACACAGAAAACAAACAACAAATTGACACCAATGATTCCTCTAACAGCAGCGACAGCAGTAGTACAAACCCATCAGACAGCGAAAATGATCAAGACAACAACAGCGGCAACAATAACAATTCTGGTCAATGGTCCATTATTCCCGAGATTGGTGATGGTGCATGTTTATTAAGGTGTATCTCGCGTCGTGTGCACAACAACCCAGCTTTACATCACATCGTCCGTGCACATATTATTGCCCACATCACAACCAATTTGTACACCGTTATCCCAGGATCAGGTTTCAACACTTTCCACGACAGCATCTTAGCTGGAGCAAATCAAGAACTTGTGGAAGTCGCTGGATCTCAACCTACTACATATTCGAGTGTTGAAGAGTATCTCCACTTCATGTCACAGCCTTACGCATATGCTACAAACGTAGAATTAGTTGCTGCCACGCAGTTATACATTATTATGTTTCTTTTCCGAGCTTTGGCTCTCCTTTGCGGTTGGGTTGTTTCTTCGATTTCCCCTTCATTTTGTTTGTTTCATTTTTTGTTTTATTTTTATCTTTGTTTTTATTTGTTTTCTTATTTTGTTTTCGTTTTTTGTTTTTGTTTTTGTTTTTGTTTATTCCGTATTTCTCTCTTCCAATGTATTTCTGTTGCTGACGTATGTATGTTGTGCCTGTCGTACCCAGTACTAGGGCATGACATTGCGTTGTCGAATGCATTACGATGCATTATCTCTGTGTCGTGGCTTGTGACCACAGAGCTGATCTTTCTAGGGTGAAGAATCAGTACGGACACTGGGTGTGCTGGATGTCGACGAGTAGAAGAACGGTTTAATGTGAAGAACACACACACACACGCAGTTATACGGAGTGGACTTTCGAATAACTTATCACACCGAGCCTCAGCAATATCCCAACCCTCCTCCTCCAAAAGTCTGTGATATCTTATTATATTATCCACATTCTTTCCACTACGCATCCCTCCGATATACACCTTCTGCATAAATACTTCATCATCATCAGTTAGTTGTAGTCATTCGACTTGCGTCGCCCCCGGGAGGCACGTGTCCACCTCCCGAAGGGGAACCTTGTATTACGTACGCTTATGGAATGCCTGGCGTGAGTTTTTTTAAAGATTCGCCCACCAGATTGAGCAACAGGGCAACCAAATATTTTCATCTTGGTCGTCATCGTCGCCATCGGATAATAATGTAATGATGTGTACAGGCGTAATCTGAGTTTTTTTAATACGATATACAGTATACGTTAAATCTATGCAGCAGGCGTCGCACTACGTCGTTGTTGGGACAAACACGGGGCGGCGTGCCGCCTTCTGAACCCACAACATATCAAAACAGCAGTGATAACACGAAGTTTTCAGAATATTTATTTGATTAGGCGAACCCCGAAAAAAAACATGTTCCTTGCGCGGATGGCATATTACGTACGCTTATGGAATGCTTGGCGTGAATTTTTTGAAAGATTCGCCCACCAGATTGAGCAACAGGGCAACCAAATATTTTCATCTTGGTCGTCATCATCGCCATCAGATAATGTGTGTGTGTGTTATTCACATTAAACCGTTCTTCTACTCGTCGACATCCAGCACACCCAGTGTCCGTACTGATTCTTCACCCTAGAAAGATCAGCTCTGTGGTCACAAGCTACGGTTGCAAGAGCTCGGACGACAGAGGAAAATCCCCCTGTACATGTGCTTCATCGATCTGCAGAAAGCGTACGACTCTGTCGACCGGGAACTGTTGTGGGAGGTACTCACACGCCTTGGCGTACCAACCAAGATGCGCACAGTTATCCGCAACTTCCACGAAGGCATGCGGGCTCGCGTGCGTGCGGATGACGGCGAGCACTCCGATTGGTTTAATGTCACCCAGGGGCTGCGGCAAGGCTGCGTGCTATCACCGTTACTGTTCAACGTGTTCTTCGCTGCTGCGATACACGTCGTGCTGGTACGCTTCAGCAAAGACGAAAGCATCGTAAGGGATTTGGTTCACCTCGAAGCAGTCGGAAAAGAGGAACCGTTGGCATGCGTGCAAAGGGCTGTGTGGGGCATGTTGTACGCAGATGACGCAGGAATTGTTTCGAAGTCGGCGGAAGGCCTTGCTAAAATGATGACAGTCATCGTGACTGTCTTCGAAGCAGCAGGCCTCACGGTATCGGAAAAGAAGACAGAGACGATGCTGCTACGAACACCGGACCAGACATCCCTCGCCCCACCGCTCGCGATCGAAGCATCAGGCCAGAGGTATAAACAGACGACCCAGTTTTTATACCTAGGCGGCATTATCCACGAAAGCGCTGACCTTTCGCTCGAAATCGAACGACGGATCCGTCTCATGCGGGCATGCCTCAAACGGTTTGGCCCGGAATTGTATGACAGGACGACCGCCCCGCTTAGTCTGAAAGTCCGCATGCTGAAGGCCGAGGTCATTGAGACCCTGCTGTACGGGTGTGTGACGTGGACCCTCAATGCGGACCACTTCGCCAAGCTCCGATCAGCCCACCACGAAGTTCTTTTGCGAGTCATTGGCTTCCAGCGCCGATTACGCACCGACCACACCACCCTCTCGTACGCGAAGGCCCTCAGGATGACACGATGCGAGAGCATCGAAACGACCATCGGTAAACGGCGGCTCTTCTTTGCCGGGGCCCTGGTGCGACAACACAAGGGGCGACTGCCCCGTCGGTTGATGTTCGGGACGATCGCTGGTGGGGAGAACCCGAAACCAGGCGGACAACTTAAGACTTGGCCTAGAGCCATAGCTGAGGACCTTAGGGTGTTCAAAGCCAACGAGGGATCAACGGAACACTCCCCCTTAGTTTATGGAGTTGGGACCGCGCTGTGGCCCACTGCAGCAAAAAAGGTGGGCAAGTGGTACCGGGGGGTCCTCGAAGCAGCTGAACGGTTCATGGGCAGGTGGCACGAGGATGAGGCAAAGCTGAGTAGACAGCGCCGCGCATCCGCCGTGGGTGGTGTCGAAGGGAACGGGGGGAGGGGGGGCAGCAGGAGGGGTAGAAGGAACACCGCCCAAGGGTATGGGGGCAGGGGGGGGGACAGGAGGAGTAGAAGGGAAACCGCGGTAGATGAAAGTAGGAAGGAGACCGCAGACAGGGTAGCAAGGTACCAGGCCGACTAGTAGGTGGAACCTTTCTATCTATGCCACTCGTACCGCCAACTGCTGCGGCTGCTCGGAATGTGATGTCTTGGTACTTTGATTTTTCCGTGAATTTATTTATTTTATTTTATTTTATTTTTTTTCTTTCCCCTTCTTATCCTTATGAAGGGAGTCTTGCATGGTGGGTAGGTGACGAGCCTGTTTTATTTGGCCCTCCCAGTCTTCCTTCTTCTACTTGTTTCTTTTTTCCGGGGTATTTTTTCTCTTTAACTTTCTTTCCCCCTTGCATGTCCATTTTGGCTCATGCTCGGGGTATGTTTCTATCTCCCGTGCTTTGGCTCCCCTTTTTATTTATTTATTTATTTATTTTGTCTTGGTTTCTTTCGTTGTTTCTCTCTTTTACAAGGTATTTTGGTTTAATGAGAAGAACACAAAGGGGGGAGGGGGGGAAACAGGAGGAGTAGAAGGAAAGCCGTCCAAGGGAATGGGGGCAGGGGGGGCAACAGGAGGAATAGAAGGGAGACCGCGGTGGACGAAGGCAGGAAGGAGATGGCAGACAGGGTAGCAAGGTACCAGGCCGACTAGTAGGTACATAGCACTTTTCGTTTTTTCTCTGGGGTATTTTTTTCCCCTTTGTTCCCTCCTTGCGTGTCCAGGTTTTTGGCTCGTGTTCGGATTATCTTATTTTGGTTTTACTTTACTTTATTTTATTTCATTTTATTATGTTTCTTTTCCGAGCTTTGGCTCTCCTTTGCGGTTGGGTTGTTTCTTCGATTTCCCCTTCATTTTGTTTGTTTCATTTTTTGTTTTATTTTTATCTTTGTCTTTAATTGTTTTCTTATTTTGTTTTTTGTTTTTTGTTTTTGTTTTTGTTTTTGTTTTTGTTTATTTCGTATTTCTCTCTTCCAATGTATTTCTGTTGCTGACGTATGTATGTTGTGCCTGTCGTACCCAGTACTAGGGCATGACATTGCGTTGTCGAATGCATTACGATGCATTATCTCTGTGTCGTGGCTTGTGACCACAGAGCTGATCTTTCTAGGGTGAAGAATCAGTACGGACACTGTCGACGAGTAGAAGAACGGTTTAATGTGAAGAACACACACACACACGACACAGAGATAATGCATCGTAATGCATTCGACAACGCAATGTCATGCCCTAGTACTGGGTGCGACAGGCACAACATACATACGTCAGCAACAGAAATACATTGGAAGAGAGAATACGAAATAAACAAAAACAAAAACAATAACAAAATAATAATAAGAAAACATATAAAAACAAAGATAAAAATAAAACAAAATTGAAACAAACAAAATGAAGGGGAAATCGAAGAAACAACCCAACCGGAAAGGAGAGCCAAAGCTCGGAAAAGAAACATAATAAAATGAAATAAAATAAAGTAAAGTAAAACCAAAATAAGATAATCCGAACACGAGCCAAAAACCTGGACACGCAGGGAGGGAACAAAGGGGAAAAAAAAATACCCCAGAAAAAGAAGAAAAGTGCTACGTACCTACTAGTCGGCCTGGTACCTTGCTACCCTGTCTGCCATCTCCTTCCTGCCTTCGTCCACCGCGGTCTCCCTTCTACTCCTCCTGTTGCCCCCCCTGCCCCCACTCCCTTGGACGGCTTTCCTTCTACTCCTCCTGTTTCCCCCCCTCCCCCCTTTGTGTTCTTCTCATTGAACCAAAATACCTTGTAAAAGAGAGAAACAACGAAAGGAACCAAGACAAAACAAATAAATAAAAAAATAAATAAAGAGGGGAGCCAAAGCTCGGGAGATAGAAACATACCCCGAGCATGATGAGCCAAAATGGACATGCAAGGGGGAAAGAAAGGGAAAAAAATACCCCGGAAAAAGAAACAAGTAGAAGAAGGAAGACTGGGAGGGCCAAATAAAACAGGCTCGTCACCTACCCACCATGCAAGACTCCCTTCATAAGGATAGGAAGGGGAGAGAAAAAAGAAAGAAAATAGATAAATTCACGGAAAAATCAAAGTACCAACACATCACATTCCGAGCAGCCGCAGCAGTTGGCGGTACGAGTGGCATAGATAGAAAGGTTCCACCTACTAGTCGGCCTGGTACCTTGCTACCCTGTCTGCGGTCTCCTTCCTACTTTCATCTACCGCGGTTTCCCTTCTACTCCTCCTGTCCCCCCCCCTGCCCCCATACCCTTGGGCGGTGTTCCTTCTACCCCTCCTGCTGCCCCCCCTCCCCCCGTTCCCTTCGACACCACCCACGGCGGATGCGCGGCGCTGTCTACTCAGCTTTGCCTCATCCTCGTGCCACCTGCCCATGAACCGTTCAGCTGCTTCGAGGACCCCCCGGTACCACTTGCCCGCCTTTTTTGCTGCAGTGGGCCACAGCGCGGTCCCAACTCCAAAAACTAAGGGGTAGTGTTCCGTTGATCCCTCGTTGGCTTTGAACACCCTAAGGTCCTCAGCTATGGCTCTAGGCCAAGTCTTGAGTTGTCCGCCTGGTTTCGGGTTCTCCCCACCAGCGATCGTCCCAAACATCAACCGACGGGGCAGTCGCCCCTTGTGTTGTCGCACCAGGGCCCCGGCAAAGAAGAGCCGCCGTTTACGGATGGTCGTTTCGATGCTCTCGCATCGTGTCATCCTGAGGGCCTTCGCGTACGAGAGGGTGGTGTGGTCGGTGCGTAATCGGCGCTGGAAGCCAATGACTCGCAAAAGGACTTCGTGGTGGGCTGATCGGAGCTTGGCGAAGTGGTCCGCATTGAGGGTCCACGTCACACACCCGTACAGCAGGGTCTCAATGACCTCGGCCTTCAGCATGCGGACTTTCAGACTAAGCGGGGCGGTCGTCCTATCATACAATTCCGGGCCAAACTGTTTGAGGCATGCCCGCATGAGACGGATCCGTCGTTCGATTTCGAGCGAGAGGTCAGCGCTTTCGTGGATAATGCCGCCTAGGTATAAAAACTGGGTCGTCTGTTTATACCTCTGGCCTGATGCTTCGATCGCGAGCGGTGGGGCGAGGGATGTCTGGTCCGGTGTTCGTAGCAGCATCGTCTCTGTCTTCTTTTCCGATACCGTGAGGCCTGCTGCTTCGAAGTCAGTCACGATGACTGTCATCATTTTAGCAAGGCCTTCCGCCGACGTCGAAACAATTCCTGCGTCATCTGCGTACAACATGCCCCACACAGCCCTTTGCACGCATGCCAACGGTTCCTCTTTTCCGACTACACTGCCCTCTTCGAGGTGAACCAAATCCCTTACGATGCTTTCGTCTTTGCTGAAGCGTACCAGCACGACGTGTATCGCAGCAGCGAAGAACACGTTGAACAGTAACGGTGATAGCACGCAGCCTTGCCGCAGCCCCTGGGTGACATTAAACCAATCGGAGTGCTCGCCGTCATCCGCACGCACGCGAGCCCGCATGCCTTCGTGGAAGTTGCGGATAACTGTGCGCATCTTGGTTGGTACGCCAAGGCGTGTGAGTACCTCCCACAACAGTTCCCGGTCGACAGAGTCGTACGCTTTCTGCAGATCGATGAAGCACATGTACAGGGGGATTTTCCTCTGTCGTCCGAGCTCTTGCAACCGGCGCACGACAAACAGCATGTCGACCGTCGACCGTGCGGGACGGAAGCCGCACTGTTCTTCAGGAAGTATTTAAGGTAATGATGTATACAGGCGTAATCTGAGTTCTATTAATACGATCTATACATTATACGTCCTACCATGTTCATCATATTGTCTCCGATATGTCTTTGATGTCATCTTGATCCCTTCTCGAGTTAGCGACAGCGTGTCTAGTCCGTTAACCTGTCATGTCGGCATTGACACAATATTGACCGTTATTACAAGTCCTTTGATCTTTACATTTCATCTCTATGATCAACGTGTAGACTATTCATTACGTATACCAAATTCAAGATAATAATAGTACATTAATTGTTGCTAGTAATTTAATGTCGGTGTCCAACGCTGTTATTCTGTGCTTCAACATCAATCATGATAACGGCCCAGCAACATCTGAATTCAAGCACAGATTGCATAACCGGGAAATTTGAAGAACAGCTGTTGTTTCTGTTCGTGAAGAACAGCAGTCGTTGGTTCGAGAGGTATCCAGGAAATGGTTTGGAGTCCTGTGGTGGTATATCCGGGTTCGTTTGTCGCCTAACCGTCACCCTAACCAATACCAGGTACAAAACACCGGTCGAAGTTCCCTTTGACGGCATCATTTGGGTGGGGTAAAATGGTTAGGGAATGTCAAAGAATTAATGTGTACTCGTATCGTCGCTGATTAACCCCGGGTGTCCTCCTCAGTCGGCAATTAATTGTGCTGTAGTCGTAAATACTCCCTGGTACGGTACCTGGTACAGTAGTATTCAAGTTCGGAGTTTTGGAATGCAATTAGGCTTCCATTAGAATACTTTTATGTTTTGTTTCGTTTCATTATCTTTTCTTTCCTTTCTTTCATGTTTTTTTCTTTTCTTTGTTTATTTTCTCCCCCAATTGACTTACGCCTGTCGTGCGTATGCGTGGTGATACATACTGCGTGTAATATATACGTGGTAGTCTTTCTTGGGTGGCAATCGGAATAGTTGGCTTCTCCAGGCGTGAGTGAGGAAACGTATGCACCGGCATGGGCCTGGCACATCGTAGACTGACTCCCGACTTCACTTTTTTTTATTTCGAACGAAGTGAGTTTCTAATCTACGTCTGGGCCTCGCGATATAGGCTCCCATGAAAAAAAAAATAGTTTGCGTGCGTGTCTTCGACTAAACTTAATTTTAGTGTATTATCATGTGATATTGGATCGCAGGTGGATGCAGACCACCACGGAGCAACGAAACACACGCAGCAGACCACACGGGCAAAAAAAGCAGCACACACCGCTCACACAGCCGGCACACAGCGCTCACACAGCGGGCAGCACACAGACAACGGGCGCAGCGGGCGACATTAGTGGCCAGCGGAGAGCGGGCATGGAGAGTGTGTGCCCACTAGGGGTGTCTCCGCTGAGTGTGTCTACTGCTGTCTCGTGGTGATAGTACGTCGTCGTGGAGAGACGTCCGTTTGGGGCGATTGACCCAAACTCGGTCCGTGCGCCAACGCCAGAAGGGCGACAGCAGACACGGCGGAGGGGCTTGAGAGGGACCTCTACCTAGCTAAGGGAGCCAAGGTCATGCTCACGAAGAACCTGTACCAACAAGTTGGATTCGTGAACGGCATTCGAGGGCAAGTCGTCTAGTTGGTGCTTGCAGACGACCCGCCCCCGCTGAACCTCCCCCTTTACGTTGTCGTCAAGTTCAGAGGGTACTCAGGGGGGGAATGGTCGTCTCAGGAGATATATAGAGGGTGTGTGCCGATATCTCCCGGCGACACTCCTTGGCAGGACGGGGGAACGCAGGTCAGTACGCAACTGCCGTTGAGGCTCTGCTGGGTCAAACGTCACATCGGCTCTATTCCACCTGTGGAGCCCCACGCAATCACACGAACCAATGGCCCGTGGACGCACACGTCTGACGACAGTTAAATCTATCAGCCGTCGCCTGTTTTAGCGACTGCTATTGTATCTTTCTGGTGCAGGCATGAATTGCGCCATGTGTCATATATGCGTGTACCGCCTTGGGTTGTGTGTGTGTTTTCCCTGGGGGTGTTCCTCAGCTCCAGAGTGACTGGAGCCTGTCTGTCCTGTGACCACGGACTCCATCATGCCAGATATTGTGAGAACAACAACAACAATAACATGTCAACTGAGCCAATTGAGCCTTCACCTGTTGACGTAAGAAGTGCGTGCAAGCCCAGGCTCTTATGATTGAATGTGAAATTTGATTTTACATCGGAAAATCAATCTAAGAATCATATTTCATCATACAGATAGCGGTTTTCTTTCTGATGTGGCTGTAATCTGTGTAGTATCAAAAATATTTCAGCAGTGCTGGGCCCGCTATAGTGCAGGGATGTGTCCAGAAAATTCACCTGCACTATACCGGGCACCTGCACTCGTACGAGCGCCTCAATAGTGCAGGTTTGGCCCTATTAAGGTTTTGAAAAACCATCAATAGTGCAGGTTTGGCACTATTGAGGCACTTTTTTACTTCATGGGGTGAAGTTCACGCTTTGCGGGGCTAACAGAGTACGAAATGGATCGACATGGTACAGAGTACGAATATGTAGTTGACGAACCTAAATCTCAGTCCTCGTTGCCTTTCTTCGATGATGCAAGGTAAAAGACAATGCATAAAAAGAAACACTACAAGAAGCGCATTGCAAAAATCCTAGCAACCACACAACTGTACCCCCGCCCTCACTGCGTGGTGACAATACTCTCTCATGTCTGCCTGGCGCACCCGCTTCGATATCGCAAGAAAAAAACAAAATCGAACAAACCAAGACAAGCACGATAGGAACCGCGACGCAAGACATGAAAAACAAACATGTCCCCTCCACTCTCACTATGTCTCGCCAATCGTAGTCCTGAAACACGCTGCCGTTAGGAATTGCCGTAGAGCCGCCCGCCACATCACCTTGGGTCGTGTGCGTTTTTCCCTGGGGGTATTCCTCAGCTCCGGAGTGACTGCAGCCTGTCCTGTGACCACGGACTTGATTATGCGAGTTAATGTTGGAGAACAACAACAACAACAACAACAACAACAACAATAACATGTCTATGTGAACTGAGCCAATTGAGCCTTCACCTGTTGACGTGAGAAGTGCGTGCAAGCCCAGGCTATCGCGATTGAATGTGAAATTCGATTTTACATCGGAAAATCAAGAATCATATTTCATCATACGACAGATAGCGGTTTTCTTCCTGATGTGGCTGTATTCTCTGTAGTATCGATAATATTACAGTGCTGGGCCCGCTATAGTGCAGGGGTGTGTCCAGAAAATTTACGTGCACTCTACCGGGCACCTGTACCCGTAAGAGCGTCCCGATAGTGCATGTTGACTGCTATTAAGGTTTTGAAAAACCCTCAATAGTGCAGGTTTGGCACTATTGAGGCACTTTTTGACTTCATGGATGGGGTGAAGTTCACGCTTTGCGGGGCTACCAGAGTACGAAATGGATCGACATTGTGTGTGTGTGTGTGTGTGTGTGTGTTCTTCACATTAAACCGTTTTTCTACTCGTCGACATCCAGCACACCCAGTGTCCGTACTGATTCTTCACCCTAGAAAGATCAGCTCTGTGGTCACAAGCCACGACACAGAGATAATGCATCGTAATGCATTCGACAACGCAATGTCATGCCCTAGTACTGGGTACGACAGGCACAACATACATACGTCAGCAACAGAAATACATTGGAAGAGAGAAATACGAAATAAACAAAAACAAAAACAAAAACAAAAAAAGAAAAAACAAAAAAAGAAAACAAATAAAACAAAGATAAAAATAAAACAAAAAAATGAAACAAACAAAATGAAGGGGAAATCGAAGAAACAACCCAACCGCAAAGGAGAGCCAAAGCTCGGAAAAGAAACATAATAAAATGAAATAAAATAAAGTAAAGTAAAACCAAAATAAGATAATCCGAACACGAGCCAAAAACCTGGACACGCAAGGAGGGAACAAAGGGGAAAAAAATACCCCAGAGAAAGACGAAAAGTGCTATGTACCTACTAGTCGGCCTGGTACCTTGCTACCCTGTCTGCCATCTCCTTCCTGCCTTCGTCCACCGCGGTCTCCCTTCTATTCCTCCTGTTGCCCCCCCTGCCCCCATTCCCTTGGACGGCTTTCCTTCTACTCCTCCTGTTTCCCCCCCTCCCCCCTTTGTGTTCTTCTCATTAAACCAAAATACCTTGTAAAAGAGAGAAACAACGAAAGAAACCAAGACAAAATAAATAAATAAATAAATAAAAAGGGGAGCCAAAGCACGGGAGATAGAAACATACCCCGAGCATGAGCCAAAATGGACATGCAAGGGGGAAAGAAAGGGAAAAAATACCCCGGAAAAAAGAAACAAGTAGAAGAAGGAAGACTGGGAGGGCCAAATAAAACAGGCTCGTCACTTACCCACCATGCAAGACTCCCTTCATAAGGATAAGAAGGGGAAAGAAAAAAAAATAAAATAAAACAAAATAAATAAATTCACGGAAAAATCAAAGTACCAAGACATCACATTCCGAGCAGCCGCAGCAGTTGGCGGTACGAGTGGCATAGATAGAAAGGTTCCACCTACTAGTCGGCCTGGTACCTTGCTACCCTGTCTGCGGTCTCCTTCCTACTTTCATCTACCGCGGTTTCCCTTCTACTCCTCCTGTCCCCCCCCCTGCCCCCATACCCTTGGGCGGTGTTCCTTCTACCCCTCCTGCTGCCCCCCCTCCCCCCGTTCCCTTCGACACCACCCACGGCGGATGCGCGGCGCTGTCTACTCAGCTTTGCCTCATCCTCGTGCCACCTGCCCATGAACCGTTCAGCTGCTTCGAGGACCCCCCGGTACCACTTGCCCACCTTTTTTGCTGCAGTGGGCCACAGCGCGGTCCCAACTCCAAAAACTAAGGGGGAGTGTTCCGTTGATCCCTCGTTGGCTTTGAACACCCTAAGGTCCTCAGCTATGGCTCTAGGCCAAGTCTTAAGTTGTCCGCCTGGTTTCGGGTTCTCCCCACCAGCGATCGTCCCGAACATCAACCGACGGGGCAGTCGCCCCTTGTGTTGTCGCACCAGGGCCCCGGCAAAGAAGAGCCGCCGTTTACGGATGGTCGTTTCGATGCTCTCGCATCGTGTCATCCTGAGGGCCTTCGCGTACGAGAGGGTGGCGTGGTCGGTGCGTAATCGGCGCTGGAAGCCAATGACTCGCAAAAGAACTTCGTGGTGGGCTGATCGGAGCTTGGCGAAGTGGTCCGCATTGAGGGTCCACGTCACACACCCGTACAGCAGGGTCTCAATGACCTCGGCCTTCAGCATGCGGACTTTCAGACTAAGCGGCACAGAGTACGAATATGTAGTTGACGAACCTAAATCTCAGTCTTCGATGCCTTTCTTCGATGTTGCAAGATAAAAGAAAAAGCAGAGAAAAAACACTACAGGAAGCGCATCGCGAAAAACCTATTAATAGCAACCAACCGCACTACTGTACCCTCGCCCTCACTACGTGGGGACAATACTCTCTCATGTCTGCCTGGCGCACCCGCTTCGATGTTGCAAGAAAAAAACAAAAAACAAACAAACCAAGAAAAGCACGATAGGAAGCGCGACGCAAGGCAAAAAAAAGAACCATATCTCCCCCGCCCTCACTACGGCTCGACAATCGTAGTCCTCAAACACGCTGCCGCAATTGCCATGAAACCGCCAGCCACATCACCTTGGGTTGTGTGTGTTTTCCTCGCTGGGGGTTTTGCTCAGCCCCAGAGTGACTGGAGCCTGTCCTGTGACCACGGACTTGATTATGCGAGTTGATGTGAGAACAACAACAACAACAACAACAACAACAAAAACATGTGCACTGAGCCAATTGAGACTTCACCTGTTGACGTGAGAAGTGCAAGCCCAGGCTCTTGCGAGTGAAGATAAAAAAAATTACATCGGGAAATCGAGAATCATATTTCATCATACAGATACTTGCAGTTTTATTTTTGATGTGGCTGTATTCCACACGTAATGTATTTCTGTTGCTGACGTATGTATGTTGTGCCTGTCGTACCTAGTACTAGGGCATGACATTGCGTTGTCGAATGCATTACGATGCATTATCTCTGTGTCGTAGCTTGTGACCACAGAGCTGATCTTTCTAGGGTGAAGAATCAGTACGGACACTGGGTGTGCTGGATGTCGACGAGTAGAAGAACGGTTTAATGTGAAGAACACACACACACGTAGGACACAATACGATATTGAAGATGCATATTGACCGGTCAATACGTGCGCTATTTTCGTATCGATTGGTATTGACTGCATCGGCACTGTGCCGAACAACATATCGATACGAATTGGTGGACGCAATACTTCATGCCACCCAAATATCGATATGCACAGCAATCGCCAATATTCTTACCACATGGGTCTTGATATCTGTTACGAATCGGAGCCTGATTGGCGGAGTCAGTCTGGGATCAGGGCGGACATGCGAGTATATTCATGGCGAAGAAGACGAAGGTATCTAGCCTACTAGCATCGCAAGGTCCACACACAGGCTAAATCGGTAGCCCGCATCAGGTATTCATAATGACTGACCTCCGTAGGTCCGATACGCCCGAGTTCAGAAGGCGCTTGAGCGTTCCTCGGAGAAAGAGAGAGCAAGTCCCTTGTACAAGTGCTCAGGATGGGAAGTCTCCCGAGAAGGTGGCGTGAAAATGGTAACTTGATTGCTGATCCGAAGGTTTATATACGTGAACCCAAGGAATTGTAGATTTGTGTAATTATAACATATGTGGCAGGGTGGGGCAGCCACACCCGACTAAGGGAGGGGACATAAATATTGCGGCCCCTACTATCACAAAAACGCCTGTCATAATAACTCTTGAAACTGTCACTGAACCGTAACATCCCCCCATTAGTACATACAGTACTAATTAACGGTAGCAGGGATAGTGACAACCGCGAGGTGACACACTTCCTTTGGCGAATACTACCGGTGATGTCTTTGAGTGGGTCGAACGGCCAACCGAAAATTACAAGAGGCAAATAGTGGCAAAACTCAAATAAAATCCACTGCTCTTCATAATTCTCACTGCGCGTTGACTCGCGGCCCGACATCGACTTGCGCGAAGGTAAACCCGGCTTCCGGGGAAAACCCTTCGCTCCCCATCCCGAGAGCCCTAGAATTTAGACAACAACCGAAAACACCAAGTGATACTCGGACGTAAAATACTCTAACAAAAACCATCCCTCGCTTGGTGTTCCCACTGTAGTTGCTGCCCGGCCCTCAACACCTACAGCGCGGGAAACACCTGGCCATCCAGGAAAAAACCCATAGCGCAAAGCCCTACAACACCAAACTCACACAAACGCCACGGCACACCGCACGAACCCACTTGGGTGCTACCGAGCGCAGGGCCACCCTTCGACTACCAATCAGACCAGAACATCTAATCAGCTCGTCTCCAAACATTCAAACTTTAACTGGCTGTCAACTGGGGGCACGCTCGAAAATCGACAACACCATAACTTCCCCCCTAGCATAATGCGATGACAAGAGCCATATGCTATAGCAATACTGTGCCTGTATAGCCAAGGGTACAGAGCCGCAAACTTTTCACCGAAATAATGACCTCGAGGATAGGCTAACAAACCGAAAACACAGGGGCCATAAGAGGGGAATCCTCGATGAAAACCCTCCCCCCTGCCTTTTCACTGCGTATTTGATCGCCTGACCACCATTCAATGGCTCAAAGTCCGTATGTGGACGGATTTGACGTGCATGAAAGCAGCACGAAACTCCTCGGAACTGACTCGTCTATTCCTCTTTGAGTCTGCCCACGTACAATACAATTTTCCATCAAAATGCAACGTCGGTAACTCCGCAACATATCGCAAAAGGAACAAAAGCACGACGGGCAAAGAATTATTAATCTTCGGCAAAAGCGGAACTCCGATGCGAGGCATCAAAGCACAAAAATAAGAAGAATCTGACACAATAAACCTCAAACAAAGTAAACGGCATACAATATAATCCACGAAAACGCAATGTCGGTAGCTCAACAACATACCGCAAAAAGAAGAAAAGCATGACGGGCAAAGAGATCCTAAACCTTTCGCAAAAGCAGAACTCCGATGCCAGGTATCAAAGCACAAAAAGGTAGAATGTGACATAAACCGCAAACAAAAAAAACGGCTGAAGGTCGAGGATAATCATGAAGCCCTCACCAAACAACCGCTTGATAGTCTATTTACATTCAACTCATACCCGAATAGTAAACACGACCCCGTCACTTCTCAAGAGACTATGCCAACAGCCTTTCCGAATCTTAAAGCAGTGCCGATCCTAGAAACAGGGCATACCCCCCATAAGTTGTGAAAAAAAATCAACGCAGATGCCCAGGGGAAACCCATACAACGACTGTGGAAACCCGAGTTCGATTCTCGGATTGGACACCATGTTACGAATCGGAGCCTGATTGGCGGAGTCAGTCTGGGATCAGGGTGGACATGCGAGTATATTCATGGCGAAGAAGACGAAGGTATCTAGCCTACTAGCATCGCAAGGTCCACACACAGGCTAAATCGGTAGCCCGCATCAGGTATTCATAATGACTGACCTCCGTAGGTCCGATACGCCCGAGTTCAGAAGGCGCTTGAGCGTTCCTCGGAGAAAGAGAGAGCAAGTCCCTTGTACAAGTGCTCAGGATGGGAAGTCTCCCGAGAAGGTGGCGTGAAAATGGTAACTTGATTGCTGATCCGAAGGTTTATGAACGTGAACCCAAGGAATTGTAGATTTGTGTAATTGTAACATATGTGGCAGGGTGGGGCAGCCACACCCGACTAAGGGAGGGGACATAAATAGCGCGGCCCCTACTATCACAAAAACGCCTGTCATAATAACTCTTGAAACTGTCACTAAACCGTAACATATCTCTTGATGCACGCATTGCTATGAACGGCCGAATATCGATATGAATTGATCAAACTCGTTCCACTTTTTATATCGCGTTTAACCACGTTTCCCATTGTTTCCCCATTTATTTTTCTTGCTGAGTAGTTGGGTCTCCGCAGGAAATATCGCTTGTTTGCGGATGGCGCCTATACAAGTATGCCCTCCCGCAATAGGATTGGCTGGTGTGCATGTTTCGGCGCTCGGGGCACTACATCGCTGAAGACACGCTTGTGTCCATTGACGATTGACCCTATTCCAATTTTAAGACGCGTCGCCGGACGAGCCAGTTGTCGACGAGGCGGGCGTGGCTAGCGCGCTATCGGGTGTGGTTGTGTAGCTGTCTCGCCTGTCACGGTGTTGGAATCACCGGCGACAGAAAAGGCGGTTTGTGTTGCTACAATTATAGTAGTATCACGTTTTTGACGATTTTCGTGGTCAGTCAGCACAACTTTTGTAACTTGAAACATGGATTCACCGTTACAGATCTTCGACTCCTAGTGCTGGAGTAGCGGGGCAAAGAAGTCACCTCACCGCAGAATATCACGCAGAAGCAGGTTCGTATTCCGTTTTTCGGACAACCTCGTGACGTCTGTCCACGTGCCGCCTAAACGACTGCGTTATCCACCACCATTTTGTTGCTCATGTACTGCTGATTTTCGGCTGACAGGGACGACTACGTTCTCTCTGAACCGCAGAAAATGGGGCGGCGCAGTTTTCAACCAAGTCGAGAAAAGCCTCTTTTTTGGCGACGAAGACCACAAGCCAAGGATCCCGACCATCACCTTCCCTGACGATACCGTGTTTGAAGACAACTACGGCCAGGTTGGTGAACCATGCCAAGATAAGGGCGGCTTTGTGCTTGTCGACAACTAGGGCCAGGTTAGTATTTGACAGATGTGGTAGATGTGCTCCCGTTTCTTGCTGAGGCTCCTCGCATAACGGGCTCCAAACTCCACTCACAAACTGATTTCGATAAACGATTTCGACGGAGTCGACGAAAAATCCCATGGCCAATCTTAAGAACAAGAAACATATCCTATTGCACTATTGCAACACAAGAATGGCATTGTGAAGATTTTTGGTTCAAGATAGGTTAAGGGGCCTAGTGATTCCGGAACCAAAATATCCCACAATGGTACTACAGTATCTTTATCGGAGCACATGTCGCTTGTCGACAATTGCCGTCAGGTCAGGTCAGGTCAATGTTCGTGTTTGCTGTCACCTACGACAAGAATGCTTGCGTTTGTCGACAGCTTCGGTCAGGTTCGTGTTTGCAGATATCTTCGATCAGGTTTTTGTTGGTCTATAACTACGCTTAGGTTAGTGCTTGTTGACATTACCTTGTGGGGAGGTTGATGTTTGTCGAAATGTTCTCCGTCAGGTGAATGTTTTCCGCGAACTACGCCAATCTTAGTGTCCGTCGGCATCTACAGTTAGTCGACAGCTACGGCTACGTGAGTGTTTGTCGCCCATATTGGTCAGGCTAGCGGTTGCGGACAATTACGGGCAGGTTAGTGCTTGTCAACGACATCGGCGAGGTTGACGGTTGTCGACGAGCCATCCCACGGTAGCGTTGCAGCATCAGTCCCTGAGCTCCTCACATGAGGAACTCAATATCTCACCCGAAAAATGACTTCGAAGGAATTCGTTCGCACAACCCGACCAAGCTTCTATGCCTTAGTCCAAAAATAAAATGTACTCTTGAATTACTTCGTTGACCGGCAGTTCATCACATGAAGAACTCAATCGCCCAGGGACGTTTTGGCGCAAAATCTGCAACCCCTACCGTGGGATGATTCCGACAGCATCGGGCAGGTTGTTGTATGTTCAAACCCACGGTCAGGTTCGTGGCCGTGAACAAACATGGCACGGCAAAAGGTTGGTCACGGGTAAATACAGCAAGGATGCACCCAAACCATCTGCAGCTCATTTCATTACTTTGGTGACTTGCTGTATCCTTGCCCAAGATAGGGCGTTTGAGAATGTGGACTTGCAACCTGACCAAAACCGTAGCCATAACCGTAACCGTAACCGTAACCGTAACCGTAACCGTAACCGTAACCGTAACCGTAAGGTGACCCATCCCATGGCGTAGACATACAACGGATTATATAGTATATAGTATACAGCAGTAGAAGCCTCGTGAGATTCCGAGGATGGTTTTTTTTCTCTTCAGCGAAATATGTGTTGTTTTGTTGAAGAGCCCCGCCAGCAGAAATCTGTTTGGGCTAAAACGTGCTCCCTTTCTGGTAGCGCGTGCCAACGAGGTTTCGACGTTGCGCGCGACGGACGGTTTGTACGCGAAGTGATGCAATGGTAACCATGCTCGTGACCAGCCGAAGACAAACACGTGGCTGCGGTGGTATCGATAAGTGCGCGGACCAGCCTCTTCCTCGTTGTTGGGCTGGAGCACTTGGGAGTGTTTTCATGGGTTAGTTCGCGCGACAATCACGGCAGCCAGATGCCGTTTCCTTGAGGTTTACGCCGGTTGTTTGCGCGCCAGCGAATGCTTGCTTTTTGTCTGGGACAAAGGTTGCATTTGTAATCCCCCTGTTTGTGCGACGCGTTCAGGTTCTCCTCTTGGGCATACCGTATTCAACCACCTCCCCCTGGGGTGATTGTGCTTGGTTAACTATGTGCCGTGCATATGCCAGGGTGGTGCCGAGGGACGTTTTTCGTAGTTTCATCGCTCGTACGGGGATTTGGCGCCAACATGTTGTTATAGTTCGCTGCTTCACGCTTGTTTTCCCGTAGTAACTGGCGTCTCTGGTACAGGCAGTGAACTCGGGCTTTTTCCCACTAAATTGTGGGGCAGTGGTATGTTTGAGAGCAAGTAGTCTAGACAGAGGCATATCTTATCTTACTCCCAACTCACCGCCGGGGTATGACCCCCATTCTCCAGCCCCCCTTGGCTGATCTGGCTGACCCCTTGCTGGGCCAACCTCTACAAGAACAGCGGCTCCCCTGCGTCCCGTCACTCCCACACTACGCGAGGCATCTTCAAGAGAAGTCCTCTCTCTTGCTGCTGTTGTATATCCTCGCGCTCCTCCTCCGGCAGTAGCAGCACCAGCAGCAGGAATTTGTCGTGCCGCAGCAGTGGGTGCAGCCCTTTGTTGGCTACACCCCTGTCCTCAGCGCCGTTCCCCCTCACCGCAGTGGGTTCAGCCCCTCGCGGGCTTGCCCTTACAGCAGCGCTTCCCTCAGCGCTGCTGGACGCCGGCGGGCCGTTGTTCCTTATGAGCTCGGACATCACCTTCCTCATATCGTGCATCATCGATTCTTCCCTCTCCTCTATCACCAACTGAAGCTCATTCGGCAGTTGCTGAACCACATCCGAGGAGTCTCTTTCCTGTGGAGACATCTTTGGCTCCTGGTATCAGAGCTTCTACTTTCAAGCAACTAGTGTGTTCGTAGAGTCCAAGCCTGGATGCCCTGACCGCCTCGCGGTCTGCGTAGGTTCTTTTCTTCGTTGTACTAGAGAACAGAGTGGAGAGAAGGAGCAGATAATTGAGGGGTACAATGCTGGCCATGCCCGGCCATGCTATGATCGCCGGCGTCGGCGATGGTGGCCACAGAAAAGGGGCCGGCGGTGGTGCTCCAGGGAAAGGTAGAGGTCGCAGAAAATGTAAAGGTGGACGTTGTGGACAGCAAGGACGCGGCGGTCAAGGCACCCACCAGGACGGTGGATGCTCGGCCGCGACTGCCGGCGGTGATGGGGTCGATGTTGCTAACCTTAAGGTTAGATGCCTCAGGTGGAGCAAGAAGGACCATTGAAGGATCGACTGCACGGAGGGGCTATGCACCGGATGCCACGGACGGGGGCACGCTGCTGATGTCTGCACCACGCCGAACGAGGAAGATGTGCTAGAGGCGTCGGACCACGATGATGATTATGATTCGGTCGGGGCTTCAGCTTTCAAGGCCAGAGAGACAGGCGAGTGCAGTAATGTTTCGGGCAGAAAGGGGGAAGGAGAGTCGGCTTGGCAAGTAGGAGATTATGCCTGGCTTTGCAATAGTGGAGCGTCTATTCACATGACGCCTTCCGCAGATGGCATAATCAACTACAGAGAGTGCAATTTGAAACCGCGCATTGCTGACGGCTCAACCCGCACGATCGAAGGATAGGCCGACATTAACTTTGTCTTTCGATCTGGACACGGTCTCGTACAAGTAACGCTGACGAATGTTGCGCAGGTGCCAGACCTGTGATGCCATCTCTGTTCCGTACCAACTCTCGTGAAGGACATCCATAATTTGATGGTCGTCCCGCAGGGATGGTAGTTAAGCTCAAGTGTGAGCGTTCGATCGTGTTTCCCGTGACCGGGAACCTGTACAGCCTTTGCGGCTACCGGGTCGACTGCAGCACTAGGAGGGATGCCGGTGCTGTACTCGCCCCGGGAAATCCGCCGAACAAGCCTGTTGTCGACATAAACGACTACCACTGCGCGGCCGGACACTCCTCAAGACCGTGGAGCAGCAAGTGACTGTTCTCGAGGGAAAGCTGCTGGAGTGCAAAGGGCGCTCTATGGCAAATAGTCTCCGCCGAGGTATCAAGCAGTCCACACACACTCGAGCAGGTAAAAAGCTCAGGAGGGCTTTGGTCGATTTGAGTGAGCCTAAGGTGGTAACGTCCCACGGGAAAAAGCGCTATACTCTCATCGTGCGTGACGATTTTTCACGGTATGCCTGGGTGTACTTTATTCTCCATAAATCGAACGCCGCGGAAGCATCCAAACAGTTCCTCTCGAATACACGTGCAGATCGTGTCCCGTCACAGGTGGTGACCGCCCGATCCGGTGGGCGTGGTGAATTTATCGGGGCAAAGTTTGGCGACCTATGTAGATTGCGATGCATTAACCAAAAATTCACCACGGCCGGCAGTCGCTAATTCAATGGGGTAGCGGACCACGCGCTAGATTTGAATGAGACGGCCGCAATTGGCGGGTCGAATCCAAGCTCGTGAGTTTTTTTCCGGGGCGCAATTGCCGGCAACTAAATCGTTGTGGGCTGAACCGTCGCACTGGGCGTGCGATGCTTTGAACCGCACGCCAACGTCCGCTAACCCCGCAAACAAGCCTCCGCCCTGTGTTGCCTCCACCAGAGCTGCGGCCAACTGCGCCGGTTGTTGGACGAAAATAGCCCCCTCGGGGGCGCCCTCAGCCACACCGCCGTTCCTACGCCCTCCGTTGCCTCCGCCAAAGCTGCGGCAAACTGCCCCGGTTGTTGGACCAAACATTCCCTCTCAGCGGCGCCCTCAGCTCCACCAGCAATCGATGCGCCTCTCCCGCCTCCATCACCGGTGTCACCCCCGCAACGGTGGTGGTGGTCGCCACCCACACCACTTTTGCTGCCACCCCCACGGTTGCGGTCCCCGCGGTCGCGACTGTCCCTGCGTCGCTGTTTCCCCCGGTTGCGTTCCGCCAACTCTTCTTCCGGGGTTCGGCCAAAAGACAGGATTTAGGGCCTCGTCATGGGCCATCCGAAGGGCCTTGACGAGGGCAAGGGTCGGGGCGGTTCTCGTCTGTCCGGCATAGGGCGTACAATACATGCGAGTCCAGGCCGTTCCCACTGAAAGGGCGTCAACTTGCCACGACGCCGGACTCTCTGACGTGAGGAGGGCGGAGGCCGTTTCCACCACCGCGGTCGCCAACGCTGGGGAGAACTCTACTCTCGGTGCAGACTCCATGTACGCGACGCTGCCCTTGAAAAAGGCGTCGTCCCCGGGTCGTAGTCGCTGAGATGCGACACCCTTCGGGCGCGTTGAAGGCGAGGGGGCCGCGGTAGCTCCTGCCGCAGCCGACGCAACTGATGCAACTGATTGGGCAAGGGATTGCTTCGCGCTCTCCACTACCAGAGACGCCTCCCGCGCAGCGGTCATCGCCTGCTCGATATCTTCGTCAAACCGACGTCAGCGTGCTTCACGCCGGAGAATCACCCGGCCGGAGTCATCGAGCGCCTGCTCGACCCGCGCCGCCGCATATGCCAAGTCCAAGGGGTTGGCATGGGCGCCCAGGTCCCGAGAGCCCTCGGGGTGGCGCTCTGCCGAGCGCGGAGAGCCCAGGTGGCGGCGGTGGTGCCCTGTCAAGAGCAGAGAGGGGCGGCTGGTGACGCTCCCGCGGGGCTGGCGAGAGCTGGCGTCGAGACGCCCCCGAGGCTGGTGGAAGTTGGTCCGACTTGCTCTCTGCGCGAACCGGTGAGTCGACCGTCTGGGTTAGTTGGTCCGGGTGGTGGTATGGTGGTCCGTCTTCTGTCTTGTCAACCGAACTCGCCTCCGGCGATTCCCCCCGTCTAGATTCGCGGGATTTTGAGCGATTTTTTGGCCGCTTTTACTACGGTTTGTGCGAGCGTTACCCGTATACCCTACGGTCAGACTGGGCGCTACTCTTATGTTGCGGTTTTGGTGGATGGTACCCTCCTTACCGCTGTCTTCCTTTTGTACGGGCTAGTTTGTCGTGGCTGCTACCATCACTAATGCTGGGCGGAGTCGAGGCCCATATCTTGCTACATGCTGAAACACAGATATACCGCTACTTGCAGCAGGGACACCCCAACATTGTATCTGCCTCCATACCTTCTTTACGCGTCGTTACCATCCCGCCACCTTCCCCCACACCCCATCCTTTCGCTGCCCTCCCTACAGAAACAAGCAACAACATGTATACCAGTGAGGAAGCGGGCTACTCAGGGCAGGCAGAGGTCGTCCATGCGCCCCAACCAGGACGCCCACAAGACAAAGATGCCCTCTGACTCCAACCGTAGTGCAGGGGGTGCAACACAGTGAAGGTACGTCTGCACCCATCGCACTTAAACAGGCAGCATTTCACCCGGGGAGGGGGTAGCACAGGAAAGCGTCGCTCAAAACGCCCCCCCGCATTGCACCAAAACAGGCAGCATTTAACCCAGGTGCAGTGTACGGGGTAGCACAGTAAAGGCTCGCCCAACACGCCGACGCTCATCGCACCTAAACTGGCAGCATTTAACATCGGTGCAGTGTAAAAGGGTAGCACAGTAGTTCGCGCAGCCAACCGTATGAAAAAATATGGATAGCATCTGCCCCAACAGTAGTGTAGGGGGGGTAGCACAGTAGAGGATCGCGCCGCCAACCGCAAAAAAAAAACGAGCATCCGCCCCAACAGTGGTGTGGAGGGGGGGGTAGCACAGTAGAGGGTTGTACATGTGCCAAGGACAAGATCAGTACAACGCTTGAACAAAGTAGTTTCCCCACCGATCTCATTAGGGGGACGGTCGCGCCTACGGTAGTGCTGCTCGCAGCATTTCGTTGCTGTGCCCATAGGTACCGACAATACCAACCGCATAAAGATCGGCGGTATAACCCCCGAACAAGGTAGTTTCCCCACCGATCTCAGTATAGGAGGGCGGTCGCACCTACCGTAGTGCTGATTGATGTAGGATCGCTGCTGTGTTATCAGGTGGCGGCAATTCCGACCGCACCAAGATGGGTATTATAGCGTCCGATCAAGACAGTTTGCCCACCGACCGCACTACAGAGGGACGGTCGCGCCTACAGTAGTGCTGATTGCAGTAGTATCGCTGCTGTGTTATCAGGTAACGGCAATTTCAACCGCACCAAGATGGGTATTATAACGTCAGAACAACGCAGTTCCCCCACCGACCGCACTACAGAGGGACGGTCGAGCCTACAGTGGTGCTGATTGTTGCAAGATTGCTCCTGTGACCACGGGTGACGACAGCACCAACCGCCTTTAAAAGGGTAGTACAATACCAATACCAGCCGTACAGAAAGTGTGTAAGCCCGCGACCGAATAGAGACGGTGTTTGCCCCCAAGTACCGCATCAGACGGGATGATCCCCAATTGCACTATTAAAAGCTGTAAAGTGCAATATCTCCGCGAACTGTAGTAAACGCTCTGTGATTGGCAGTATCTGTCCGAACATGTGCAGAGAAAAAAAATGCCAGCATAGACCGTAGCAGCATCGTGACGAGCAGCGCATGTACTAACAGCAGCAGAAAGGCACGGTTTGCGCCCAAATATAGTGCTCAGCGTCTCCGCCAACTATAAACCGCATTGCAACGGACAGTACTCGTCGTGAAAGCTGCAAAAAAAACTTGCACCATCTATCCTAGCAGCATTGTGGAAGGGTAGCACATGTACCGGCAGTAGGAGGACGGCCTAATGCCTGGGCAGGTGAAAACATTCCGTACCCACGCCGACCGCACTATCAAAGGACAGCTGCGTCGACAGCAATGCAGAGTGCCGCACTATCGCAGCTGTGTTCATACAGAAAGTGGTATTAGCCCCCGCGTGCCCGTGAATAGTGGAATCTAGGGCATCGCACACGCCGACAGCCTTGCCCAAACAAGCCTGCACAGAGTTTCAGCGGTCACTAAATTCATGGTTTAGTCATGGGAGGGCCAAGCCGAAAAAACCTCTCGAACCGAACTTGCAAGGAGCACTCGCACAGCAGCGGAGGGTGTCAGAGCTGCAGTGCTGTAACTGTGGACGCTAGGGCAGTGAAGGGTCGAGCTATGTGGTGGATGGGCAGGAGCAAAGTGGGCGGCTCGGCCTCTGTACAGTGACTTCTACAGCTGATAATCCGGCGGTATATGGCATGTATTGACAGCGAGCCCATCATGCTGCACTGTAGTTGGTAGCGCTGCGAACATGATGGTGGTTGAAGCTACGGGACGCAGTGGAACGCTGTTGATAGCGAAAGATCGGGGAGGAGCCCGGGTTGCGTCAAATTGGTAGCTTTATTATTTTCAGCAGAAAAGGAGCACAGGACTTTGCTCGACGCGCAAGACGGATCGACGTATGTACTAAAACCCATACGATAACGCGTGCACTGAAAAAATCGCCAAACGAGAAAGCCAAAACATTCCACGAGCACCGCCTGTTCCTTCCAAGGGAGGACCACAACAAAGGAGCCTTACATGAGCTCCTAAAGCACGGTGCCCGTAGCCCAAGGGGGTCCCGCGAAGGTTGGTCTGGCTCTGTCAGCAAAGGTGCATGCAGGCCGATGGGCTCTTCCAGCAAGCGAAGTCCCCGTCGATGGTTCATTCGAGGAATTGATTCCAGTATGCTAGTCCGTGGCTCGTCGTGCATATGCCTCAGTCCCGAAGCGCAAGACAACAGTACAGGTCGACGGGCGATCTTGGGACTTGTGCCGGCATCTCGCGAAGATGTGCAGTGCAACATACTGGCTGAGCGCAGAGCAAACATGTCTGATGGGTGGGGCTTGAGCAGATCCGATGCGGAGTGGTCTATGTGACACAGCTGGCGGGGAACTGCTGCGACCAAAAGCCGAGACGAGGATTCTGCTCCGAAGAGCACTGTCGCCCGCGCGTAGTTGGAAGGTGTCGTCCGTGTGGTACGTGCCCGGTGACCAATAGGAGGGACCTTTGCAATCTCACTGCTGTTGTGGTCGCCGTTGGGGGAGGAAGGGCCCTCCCTCCCTCGAGAAGCCACCCGTGAAGGAATGGGGGTTGTGTGCTCGATGGAAATCAAAAGTAAACACGCTACGAAAAACAGCTATCGGAGAGATTGGAGGAACGCTGTCATAATAGCAAGTCTGGCCTAAGACGACGCCATGTGTAATGTTATTCGGCGGGAACGCAGAGTGCCCCCTGGAGGTCGACCAATTGAGCAGTTCATCAGAGAGTACTCAATTTCAATTCCGTAGCTTTCGCAAAGACGTACCTTTTTTCGTTTCCACTAGAGCCCCAGATGGTTTCTGAGATCGGATGCTCATACCTCCGATCTATTCCCTGGCTATCGCGGAAATAAAACGCCAACCTTATCATGCGGAACCCATCCAAACTATCTCAATACGGATAATTAGAGGCCTTTCGAGGCCGTATCTTAACAATAGTCACTGCTGTTAGCAATCGTAATAGCTATAATCTCATATGATACGATATCCCGAAAATATCGTTTCCAAGTTTTGGGATATATCTGTATCGTATCTTGTGTTGTGTGCTACTGTAGTGTCTGATATGGGGGATTACGATGCTCTCGCCATATGTCATGCCCGTAGCAAATACGATATATCACTATCAATGTTATTACCGTTTATGACGTAAAGTCGTATATCCAAATACTAAAAACAATATATATATATATCGTTCAAATCGATCCAAACATATGTTTTGCGTTGCCAATCGTGATTTAGTTCCTACTGGTATCGTATAAATATGATGCTGTGTAGTAGAACATTATCATAGTTGTATCGTGATAAATCCTGTAAAACATCATATATATATATTTAGATACGATACCGGTACTGAGCGAACATGTTGTGCTCTGTACCATGCAATTGTAAGTCTTACAGCTACAAAGTGCACGTGTGAGTAGGCTCAGCATGTGCATCATCCTCAAACACCCCCCCACATCTTGTTTTAGAATGACTCTGTGATTCCCTCAAAAACGAGATGCCCAAAAATAGCTTTTCAACCGCCGCAGAGCGGAGCCCTTGCCGGAAAAATAAAAATGCTCCTCGTCGTGCTGCCATTTGGTTAGCTAGTTGTGGTGGTGTCGCCAGGCCAGCAGCAACAACGGTGCAGATCATCAATTTTATCAGGTAACAGCAGTGCAAACACTGCATTCTTTCGCATAATTGCACATAATGTTTGCGGTCATAAACCCAAGGCAGAGTGCTGGTAATATGGTCATCACATCGTTCATGCGACTATCAGATTCTTTGTAATTTCAGTACAAAGGTATCAGGCCATGCTTGGATCACATTCAAATTTTTGTAAGGGAGGTAACAACACGTATGCAGTACCCAAAACGGTCTGATAGTTTTAGCGTTTGGTTTTCTAAAAAAGCGTCATGGTATCTGTGTCCGTCACATCCTGACAAAGCCAGGGGAGTTATGTTGACGCTATTGACATCCATTTTCTAAACGGAAAGTATCTGCAAACGATGGCCTGGTGAGCTACCTTGATTCGGGCTCACCTTGCTACCTGGAAGTTCGTAGTGTCCAGTGATCAGATTCCAGTTGTACCTTTGGTTCCTCTCGATTTGCAATCCATCGGGCAGATTGATTCGGCACTTCACACTTCGAGCGAAGACACATCGTCGAGTCTCACAAGCGCGTCAGATCACAGATAACAGTTGATGCGGATGCATATGCATACAAGCGAACAGTAGTGTTCATGTACACCTGTGAATAGTGGTTTGTCATTGCACATTGACCAGGGTTTTGCTTTACCTTTTCTCATGAGAGTGTTTAGAGGCTGAACCGTGAGGTACAGCCACGCCATGAGGCTCATTTTCCGATGATGCCGCTTTGCACTATCTTAATGCGTTGTTGCGACATTGGCTGTTTCAATTTCAGCTCCCAGAGAAAACGTATTCCCCTGCCCACAGAACTACTCAGTACTGTTCTGCGCCCGATCAAGCCACGCCCATTAAGCCATGGACATGGCCCACGGTACTTTTTATGTCTCATGCCATCCGTCGCCGTAACACCCCGTTTTGGTGTAGTGTTATTAGACACACAAAAACGAGACGCATATAAATAACAGCTCTGCAGCCACCCGCAGAGTGGGGCCTTTGTTGATATTGTAGATATTGCGGTAATTGTAACGGTTTTTGGGGGGGGGGGGGGGGGAATATCGCCGAGTTTAAGGAGCATTTATCTACGAGAAGATACCGCTTCGACAAAAAGGATACTCTGCTTTTATTGTGCGGCTGCCCTTGAGGTCGTGTGTTTTTCCATATTTTTTTAGCCACGCAAAGGGCGTCGTCTAGCGCACGCACGACCTCACTACAGACAAGCGGTCAAGCTACGCGGGGGACAAGCAGTGTCAATCACGAGCCTGTATCATCAGTAAGTGGCACTAAGAAATCACCTCATCTATGTTTGTTACTGTTTTGCGGCCTAACCTCATATAATACCAAGCAGAATTGATGGCCCTGTGATGTCAAATGCAGGTGCAAAATATTGACGTAGTAAGTAGAGCAGTACAGCAGCAGTACTATACCCATGTAGGACTATCCGGTTCTAAACCATGGAAGAAATAAGTCCAAATCGGGATGAACAAGTGCTTCTTCATCACAAACCGTACAAAAACGTGTCCGTGTCCTGGCTGTCTGGCGATCACCACGTCGAGAGCGTGGGAATATTTGAAGAGCTCGCATGATAGCTCATAGGATCCAGCCAGCCTCCATGAACCATAGGGAGGCAGAGAAGGTGGAAGCCCTCTCTTGTAGGTGGTTTGCACCGGGTTGACAACTCACCGGCGGCGGCGACAGCAGCGTCCATGATCCCCTCTCTTTCTTACGCACCGGGGTTGGGTTGGGCTTTTATTATTGATACACAAAAACAAATCACAACCGGGCATCATCTTCATGAGGAGCGCAGCAACCAGTTTTGCTCCTGTCATTGATCATAGCTCGCAGACAACAATCGCTCACGAACAACAAGGGTATACACAGCCTTCACGAGCGTGTGCTCTATAACAGTTTGGTTTCCTTCCACAGGTACGAGTGTGAGAGCTTTTGTTCAGATGAGCCCGCTAATAGTAGTAGTAGCTCGTTCACGCTCGAAATCAAACATATTTTGTAGGGTAAAGTATTAAAAGCATCGGTTAATTGAAAAAGTTACATACGTTGTAGGATAAGCATGAAAACAATCGGTATTTCATCCTCCGCCTATCGTCCGGGTCCCTACCTATCTCACAATATCTCATCTCACCTCTCTCCCTCCACGTATCTCACCTATCTCTCACCTACGCCCCTCGGGTCACCAACTATCCCCCGGGTTCATCACGATACGTCGGCTTGGCGAGCTACCTTGATTCGGGCTTACCGTGCTACCTGGAAGTTCGTAGTATCCCGTGGTCGGATTCCAGTTGTACCTGTGGTTACTCCCGATGTGCACTCCATGCAGCATCTTTATCAGAAACTTCACACTACGTGTGAAGTCACATCGTTGAGCCTCACAAGAGCCTGAGATCAAAGATAACAGTTTATGCGGATTCACATGCATACACGCGAACAGCAGTGTTCATGCACACATGTGCACAGTGGTTTGCCATCGCACATTGATCGGAGCTTTAACTTCACCTTTTCTAATGGGGACGCTTAGAGATTAAACCGTGAGGTACAGCTACTAACACCAGGCTAGTTTCCTACATACTATGCCGATTTGCATCATCTTCGTGGAAGGCCATATTGCGACATTGACGGTTTCAATTTCACCGCCCAGACAAGACATACTTCCCAGCCCACAAAACCACCTGTCACGGTTCCTCGTGTTATTAAACCACGCCCATAAAGCCACGGACATGACTCACCGTAATTTTTGTGTCCCGCGCCGTCCACCGCTTTGAGAATGGTACAGGAAAGGAGTGTCACACACACCGCAGGGTGGACACGCTCACAAGGCTTCTGCTGTACTGGGCGTACGCACACGCCCCGCCAACGACGACGATAAGCTGACTCCCAAACCTCCGATGATGGTTTCGATTAGGGGAGTTTACAGGTCTGCTAGTTGGTAGCGACAAAAGGGGTTATCCTCGCAACAGCGACAGGTCCACGAAGATTGTGGACAGCGGAAAGCCACAAGGGTCTACAAGACGCTAAATGAGCCGAAGACCATCGTGACTAACGGAATCAGGAAGGTATTCGCAACAGCAGCAGGCTCCATTTGGGAATACATCATTGACCAGGCTGCCCAGCGTGTTCCAGTTCGCATGTCGGCCATGTTCGTACCTGAACTGGGACGCAATGTCTCCTCCTTCGTCAAAGCATTGCAATCAGAGATAATCCTTATCCTCGAGACGGCAACCCTCCACTTGCAGCTCGACAACAACACTCCGCTTCCGCTCTCCCAACACCCAGAGGACAAGAGCGTATGCTCTGGCGAAGGATGTATTCGCGCCCTGGGGGGCACGGCTGACACGCCATCGCCGATTGCAGTAGCTTTTGCAGCACCGTTAAGCGCCGACGCCAAGCAACGCGAGTGTGCCCTGACAGAGATACAACAATCATGCTCCAACTCCATCATCGCGATGGAGTACACCACGCCTGTAACTCTCCAACAGAAGGGGGCATCCGAGAGGTATGAACAGAATGTTACACCCAAGAGCGAGTGCACACCAACAGGCGGAAACAACACGCCCGAGGAGGCCGCTGTCACGGAGACTGAGTGCCAAAGTAGGCAACTACCGCACATCACGACCGACGAAGGCACTGTCACTGAGACGGATCGCTTTTGTGCGCCAGTCCAGGTCATGGCACACTACTACGAGAACACTGAAAGAGGAGAAGCGATCGACAACAGCCGGAGCGTCCTCGACGGGAATTGGAGCATCCCTATCAGACGAACAAGCATCGTAATGACCAGAGATTAGAGAACCGTCATCGAGGGCTGGAACAATGCCGCAAGAATCTAAAGTATCTTTGTCAAGAGTTACACCTGCTATTTTTCCCGGGGACACACATCCTACTACGGCTGCGGCCGCACCGGATGTACCGCTTCACGAGACCGCCAGTGCGACACCCAATTCAAGCGTCGAGGCGGCCTTCGACGAACACGCACGCGACATGGACATCAGGGACAAAGCCACTGAACAAGTGTGTAGATTGCACCTACACCGACAGAGCTCCGTCTCGGATCTCGGAGGATAAACACCGGGCGATTGTAGTCCCAAACGACATACTGCGATGCCGTCCACTTGACAGATCATCATCCCCCGGAATCACCGAAACCAAAATCATCGCAGCTGGGAAAATCTTCGCATGGGATCGTCGGGGCAACATCATTTAGATCACCATCGCACATCGAAGCAACTGCAGCCGGGGATCGCTTCATCTTGGATCATCGAAGCATCAGCTGGATCTACAGCATCGCATGGGACCATTGGAGTTGATGGTTCATGGCCGTATGTGATCACAGGACCATCAGCTGAGCAAAGGGTCGACGGATCGACAATGTCCGCTTCAACCGGGATCGCACCAGCTACGTTCAGCCACGCCTTGGAGCTAAGCCCAACAACGAGACGAGCCGTCAGGAAGAGGTCTATACGCTCACGACAGCAGAAGGACAGCCGCGGGCCAACCCCGAGACAGGATCTGCGTAATCAACACCGGACGACCAAGAGCCACTGGCGGTTCCTCCGGCTATCATGTACACCCGTAAGCCAGTCTCAGGCTTGCTCTTCTTCCTGCTTCTTGAACAGAGAACCCACCAACATCGGGGTCAAGACGCAGAGACTAGCTGCATACTTATCAGTTGAGGCAGAGCTGATGACGGCAATCAGTTTGGAGGGAAAAGAAGCTATCCACTTATCAAACTTCAAGGTGAAGTTAATCCTCAAGTCTAAAAAACGTCTAGTCTACACCAATGACGTGTACATCAACGACAGGTACACCAACGACATGTACACCAACGACGCGCGCACCAACGACGTGTACACCAACACCTCTAGACTACACCAACGAGGCCGAGCCGGTGGCCGTGTAGAAGGATTATCGCTTCACCAAAGCTGTACGTAGAGTGTCGCATGTTCCCTTTATACGGAGCAAGCAAAGACAACGACAGGTGCTGAGCACGGTTTCGAGATCGCTAATTATCGCATTTAGTACCAAGGGCATAAGTCAAATACGTATTTCCGACTGGATACATGTATCTTAAGTTTTGACTACGCCATCTCCTGTCCTTCAGAGTGTACAGCCGGAAAACCCTCCACCTACACGGAACATTCACATGCACGAGAGGTGATGTCTCTCCAGAAAAGTTGTATTTATCCAGCTGTAAATCGCTGGCACGGCCCCTTTGTTCCCTTGTTTATGGGCGGCAGGTACACGGGTAGGCTGTTCACTCCAATGATTGTTCCGGAATTTCGAACAAATTTCACTGTTTTACTCTACGTCAAGCATCTATCTTCAATTTCTTAGCTGTTTAACCGACGGGGATATAGTGCACGTCTGATTATTCTAGTATTGTGAGCAAGCAGGATAACTCACACAAACATTCATAACCACGTACAGTATCACAGCAGGATTTATTCTTCGCATAAAACTATATACCTAGACCTCGCCCCCCTCGGACGTCTCGCTCGGCATATCCTCCCCCCTCTCAGCCCTTCTCAGCCCGTAATTGCCGAAAAGAAAATTAGTTGCTGGGGAAAAGAACCGTCCCGAAGTTCCGTGCCTTCCTGGCTTTCCCTAGTTTCATTCTTACTTACTTTTTAGCTCTCATTCTCTGATCTTTACTGCTTGCTCTCTGATCTTTTTATTTTGCTTTTTCAGCAACTTCTTTTTTGTACTTTTATTTGAAGTTGGCCAATTGCTGGCTGTTGAGAGGGAATTGCCGTTGACGGCTGCAAACAATTTGATTTTGAAATTTGCCCGATCGGCAATACCAATTTGAAGTTGAAATTTCCGAAGCGGACCAAGGCTAGTGCGGGAGGAGGCTCCGCCAACAGTGGGGGTGGCGGAGGTTCAGGATCAGGCGTGTGGAAGCTGGTCGGGCAAGAACGGGACTCAGCTTCTTCTGGCAATCCTGATAGGCCGTGCCCGAGCAAGGGTTGTGACGGCTTCCTCATCGCACGAAATAGGAAAAACAGGAGTTCCCAGTACGCTGTCTGCGACACCTGCAGGAGTGACGAGCCTTCCACGTGCCAAGCTCTTCACAACCTTAACAAGAAGCACTGGGGGAGCGGCGACAACCCTCGTGTGTGTGACTGGTGTGACGCGGACACCTGTGATTCACCTTCGATCGGCGTCCCTAACGAAGGAGCTGAGAGCTTGACGAAACGTGAGTTTCATTTCTTCTGTTGTTGTGCTGTGATTTCTTTTTGCATAGCGGGAATTGTACAAGTACTCAGGTCTACGAGTAGACCTATGCAGTGACGCTGTGTGATGCGATTTCTTTTTCATACGTACAGCCAAACACACTTCATGTATGTACGACTACGAATTCGGGGCAGTCCCGTCATCGGGGTAAGCGGGGGTTGAACAAGTGGTCCATGCAGTGACGCTTTGTGCTGTGATAAAAACACACGTTTTGGATGTACGACTACGACTACGTGGTATCTATACATGTAAGACGCAATGAAATCGGGCAAGTCTCATCACGGGGGTCAGTCAGCCAGGGTTGTAAAAATGGTCCATGCAGTGATAAATAACACAGCAGCATGATACCTCAGCACCAGTCGCAGTACACACTGGAGGTTGATATATAGCAGTAAACAGAAGCTGAAGTTAACCTGGGTGATGCTGGAGAGCAGTCCCGTGGTTGGGGTTAGCGAGTTGTTCATGTAGTGACGCGGTGTACTACTACTGCTGTTACTCATTTTTCATACAACCACATGAACTCTTCGTATTAACGAGTACAAGTAGGGTGCGCAACTTCTTCAGGAATCGCAGTACACGTCGGTCGTAATAGTGTTGATAGCAGCAGTAATAGAGTAGTACCGAACAATATATACAGCAGGTGCTGTCTCTTACCCTTCGTTGTCGGTGTTCCGCCGGTAGGCCTTATATAGCAGTATACCGGGGCTTACGCTTACCAGTTGCGACTGTGAATCCCGTTCGTTCCTGTCCCAGTGGTGGTTTCATAGGTGTTAGCAACGTTGTGGTACCAGGCAGGGCTTTGCCCATGAACGACCGCTTTCATTACGACAGTGTTAAATTGTACGACTTCCTTTCCAACTTTGGAAATCGACGACAGCTACGTGGCCTTACTATTTTGAACATTCACTGAACGCTAGGTATTCCCATCCGTTGTTGTCGATTGCAGAAGCCCTGCGAAGCAGCCGCCGAGGGCCGCCAAGTCGGCGAGCACATAAACACGAAGTGCACCGGCGACATCAAGGTCGGTGACCTCCTGAAGAAGGCAGGCGACCACTTGCTCGATATACATCCCGCATTCCATTCCCACGGTGCCACGAGGGCGTTCGACATCGAGGTACGTTCTACTCTTATCTCGCGTCCTGTGTGTCACGAGTCGAGACATGCATGTCTCTTGCTCAAGACTAGGGGATGGCGTGCGGATATAGTCTATGAAGTGCGGCTCTTTTTCCAAGTACCAAGAGCAAGTACAACAATACCACAACAACTACTAACAACGAAACGAGCTCCAATAATTTGGATGGTTACGACGTCTGCTGGAGAGAAGCACGAATACTTTTTTACACATACTTATCGACGTTCTCCCGTCATGCTTCAACGTTTGTGGACAGATCCACAAGATCATCGACAAAAAACAAGAGTGCAAGGTGCTGGGTACCTCCGCTGAGGAGGAAGAGTCCAAGCAAGCCTGCATGCTCCTTCGGAAGCAATGTTGACAGCACGTTCTTTATAGAACGTTAAGTTGTGGTTTATTATACCAGCATCGTTTTTTGAGAGCTATGCCTAAATGCGTGCTCTTCGTCTTTCAGGAATACAAATGTACTTCACATGTTTGCGGTGTGTGCGTTCAAGTTCCTGCTTCCAGCATGTTTTTTTTGGCACTGCGCTCCTTTACATCTTAAGTTGTAGTTTTCCTGTATCCTTGACAAGCGCGTGCCTGGTGTTTATGCACTGCGATAATTTATTATTGATGATCGACTTGGAGAGAGCTATTAATAAGTGTACAGGACCTAGGTGCTACCTGAGAGGTGGAAGGATATATATGCCAAGCAAGTCCTCCGACGTGCCCATCATGGACTGGGCGAATGGATGATAATAACAAACTCATAACCCTAATCGTCTCTATCCTGTACCGTTGTACTATATATGGACTTCTTGGCATTTTCAAGTCGCCAGTTGCGCCATTTGTGCTTCTTTTCCGCCTTTCTACTAAATGTCCATTCCTCCTTCCGCAAGCGTAGCGGGCGGCGCCCAGCCGCCCGCGAGCGAAGCCCTTGTATATATTATTTTGTGTTCACCCCTTTCTTCTTGGCTATTGTAGCGGGAGGAGTAGGTTCTACGTAACGTACGTAAATATTTCCCCCGCAACTTTTATCATTGCTCCTGCATGCATTTCTGTATTTATTTGGAGTTTTTAGCGTGCAACGCATAATGAGAAAGTGTTATTTTAGAGGGAAGAGATATTAGAGATTATACTTGCCAGAAATCACAGTCGTTGCTTAATTACACCAACCGTCAACTGCTATACATTGCGAGTTGTTCGTACAACAGACAGTTTTCAGTTTGTTTGCTATCGTTCATATCTCGTTGTTTTTGTTGTTGTTGTCATACATTAACTCTTGTCGAATATCTAGAGTCCGTGGTCACCGAAATTGAAAGGTGCTGGAGCCCTAGAAAAACCCGAAAACCAAGTGAAATCAAAATTCGTCCGGGAAATACTACGCTTTCCCGCCCAAAAACGCAAGATACGAAGAAGAAGGCGCACAAGTAAAATGATCCAACGTGCAAAATGAACTCGCATGGCCGCGGGTATCCACTCAACTACGGCATAGACTTCCCCCGTTCTTACAACTAACCAACTCTCGGCTACAAACTACAGTCAGTGGTTGGGCTGCCTGCACCGTACGAACCGCACGGTAATCGTGAGCACAGACGTACGCGCCTGCTGTCTGGAGTGCTGTCAGAGTGACTACCCGCGGGCATGCAGTGAAAAAAGAGCAATCGAACCAAAACCAACCATCCAAACATCAGTGATCGCCCCGTCTTCCTGGGTTATCTGACAGGTTGCAGCGCAGCTACGACCCCGGCGCTGAAAATTGAAAATTGCAGGGGGTCGTTCCCCATGAAGGGTATACAATTCTATCAACTCTACAAAAATCAGTGAAGTAAGTATCATGTTGTACTACTGCCTCGTAAAAAAAAATTGAAAAAAGACGATCTCGCATATATGCAGTGTTGAGCAAGCAGTAACATCTTCCATGTGCAGCTAACAGCAGTGTACGGGCTATATCATATCCAATACCTGGTACATGTACAGTAGTACGTGCTCGTACGCATTGAGAACGACAGTCTTCACTATCCCTCGGCAAACGGTAGGACAGGGTCAAAAGTCTATGTTAGAATTTCCTAAAGTAACAACATATAGGCTACATATTAGGGTAACGTAAGAGACCCTGGAACTTGTATAGACTATCGGTTGATACCGCTGGTCGGGGTTCCATTGCAAGAGTCCTTCCCATTCGTTCGTACCCGATTCTGAGGATTTTCTTTTTTGTGGCAAGGAGCAGCGGGCACGCGCACCGTCCTCACGTGGTCCTTCAACATCTCCACTTGGCTCGCCATCAGCTTTCAACTGCAGCGCAACATAATCAATCAACTTTGGCCTGGGATCAGACAACCATTTTCTAAAGGAACACCTAACCGTGACCAGTGTTTAGCCTCTCGAATCATATATATTGTGTCTCATCGGGTTGTCCAAAAGCGAGCCTACGTAAGCGTGCACCAGCCACAAGCTGATACACGCTACACGTAGTTTAAATGTAAAAGAGCGCGAGTGGTAAATGCGTCAGGTTTATGACCGCATTACGACAAAACGCGTAAGGGTAGAGCAGCAGTATCACGACTACTCCGGCAGAGATGGCAATTCTCGGTCGGCAGTGTGTACAGTGCTGTCAACTCTTGGCATTACCTCTGCCATCCATCCTTCGCGACAATACTAACGACCCAGGCTTCGGTGGGGGGGTCCCCTTTTGGGCCTTTTATTTCAGTGGCTAGGGGTCACTCGCACGAGTAACCCCTTTGTGTTCCTATGCAATCTTTCGTTTTCTTTTTGTTTTACATTGACGAAATCAATCCGCAATGCAAAGATGATCTAAGCTGCGGCAAACCAAGTTCCTAAACCATCTTCATCCGTAGGGTACAGAGCTACTCGTGCGAGTATCTCAAACACACCAGTGAAAATGGGGGTACCCCCCCTACCGTAGCCTTGGTCTAACATCATCTCGCATCACGCAAACCGGTGACCAGCAACCGTCCATCCCGCCGATGAAGCCCCTTCAATTCAGTAAACGAGTAATAGTATTTGGTCAACCTCGGCCGATGTATCAGACGGGCATGAAAAAACGTCTTGGTCACCTCAAAAATCATAAATAATCATGTACGTACCACTCAATGCAAAAGGCCGTTTTCGATGCCAAGGGCCGGTGAAACATGTTGAGTTAATATCTGTGAAACGCCTAACAAAGGAATGAAGCAGGTATACACATCATTTCAACGATACACCTCGAAAATATGAGTCAAGGCACGTACGTGTGATATGAAACACAGAGTGACCGATGCAAAAAAAAACAGTACTGGCCACAGCAGCATGCGATGCTTAGTTAGGGGTTCAACTTACGATAAAAGCCAGCAAGGGAAAATGGGTGTGCTGACAATGATGGTCGCGTTAGTTTAGGCGGAAATAACGATTTAATGTCGAGACAACATAAACGACACAGTGCACACAGCGCGATCGAATTGGCACCCCCAACCTATGCAAACATCGAATCCCATCGATGAAAGCATACGCGAACGAAGTAGCACACACTACCGACGAAAAATCGACCTCATTACTGCAAGAATCGTACATATATATATTGAGCTGCCCCGCCCGTCCCGCCCCCCGCCCCCCCCATGATGAACTGGTGAATTATTTCCAAAACCGTCAGATTTATCCCCTTGAAGGATTTGTAATTTCCACGCACAAATTGAGCTGCCCCCCCCCCCCCCCCCCCCCCCCGTCTCCCCCCCCTTCCCCCCTTCCCCCCCCCTCCAACCCCGCTCCCTTCTGATCAAAATCAGGCCCGCTCACGTCCTTCAACTCACCGCGCTCCCCTCACTGGTTATGAATATTCGACTTACCCGATTCACTTGATAAACGGATGCATTTCCTTCCACAGCTGTCAGATTTTGTCCTCCTCAGAAACGGGTTTTATAGTTTCCGCGCACAGACTGACTAACATCACCCTGTTGACTCTGATAGTTGCAAGGGGAGTCGCCGACCTATAACTTTTGAATGAGGACACGCAACCCGCAATACGCGCGATCGGAGTACCACACACAGCTTGCAAAGATAACGCGCTCCTCCGTCCCGGGGCTAACTTAGCATTTAGGCCTGCAATGGAGAAGTTGGTGCGACAAATCTTGGCGGAGCTCGCGGCCCCGCCAGTCCTTGTTATTTCGATTGGAACGGCGTCGTCGACGGCTCACGCCCATTCCACGTATATTGCGACACTTGCATCGACGGGTTCGGTGCCGTTCTCGACCAGGAGCAGGCGGACGGCTCCATAAAACCCATCGCATACATCAGCCGCGCTACGCTCGACTCGGAGAGACATTGGACTCCTCTTGATTGGGTGGCTGGCAGCGTTGTCTGAGCTCTCCAACGCCTCCGTGGCTACCTTTGGGGCATCAATTTCCGTATATTATCTACTGGAAAGCATCAGCAAAGTAGGGAAGCACAACGCCCGAGTCCAGAGATGGCTCGAGTTCCCCATCGCGTTGGACTACACACTCGAGCACCGCAAGGGAAGCGCTAACGGCAACGCCAACTTTCTGTCTCGCCTGCCGGAGCCTGCCATGAAACATGCCGGCAATGGTTCGAAGAGTCCTACCCCTGTTGATGATGCTGGCATATACCTCATAAGGGCTTGCGGGCTGCACATTCCTTGCTCTTCGATTCCGGGTGTCGGCTTGGGTATCCTACTGCTCTGCACCGAACGGAAATGCCTTGGGCGGACTCCCTTTTATCCCTGCCGACTTTTGTGGTTTTTGCAAACGGGCCTCGTATGAGGGTGGAGAACCTTACTTCTCCTTCGAGGACATCCGTTGCACGTGTTTCTTCACCCGTCGCCACCGTCGGTAGCTCTCCCGGCCGCGAGGGGGCTTCCCGTGCAGCCGACAACGATTTCGCTTCGGTTTTCCTGTACCCACCTCGGTTAGTATGGGTTCCGCAGACGTCCCGGCTACCACGACGTCAGTTGTCTAACCGACTCCTTCCCAAGGTCGGCACAAGGCACTAACTCGGTCAAGCCCGCGGGCCCGGCCGCGTTCGTCTCTAACTCGCCAGCGCTCCGGCGCCCCAGACGATGACGCAGTCTTACGACTTCGTCTCCACTCGGACGCGCCGGCATTCAGCAACAGCAGCTGGTAAGGCACCCCGTGCTGTCGACTATGGCTTCGGGCCCTGCGGGGCCCCTTCAACCTCTTCAAGGCGTGTTACCACCCCGCCGCAAGTTCCACGGTCGCGACCAGCTCCGCCCGCCGCCGCAACCCTTGCTCTTGTCGACTTGCTGGTCCGCACGATGCCACTTCCGTCCGACCGCGACCACGCAGAGTCTATGGGGACCGCTCACGCCTCTCTTGGTGAAACGCCGACTGCACCTACAGGGATGCCCTCGACGTCGCTGGTTAAGTGCGGTATGCTGATTCTGTCGCGCGTTATTCGCATGCCGATTGGAAGTGAGAGCAGCACGCTGAGCCAACGTGACACGCCGCAATGCGTTACATATCTATCGGCCGGCCATCGGCCTTGCCGCCCGACTTGTTTGTGTGCTACACCTCGCACAACCGTCCCTTCCTTCTCAGTCATCCATGAGTTGGCGGGTAAAGGTCGATTGCATAAAACTTACGACGACATCGCCCTACTCGTTCGAAATATAACACCGTCGCCGACAAGGTCTGACAAACCCAACTCTGTGGGGCGAGCTGCTTGCTTGCTAAACGACGAACCCGTTCGCATCTACGTGCTTCTGCTCGTGCGCCTTTGGAAAATGCAAGGTTGTCATTCCACGGCCTCTTGCCACCTTGTCACCACGCGCACGTTGCGCATGCTGGAACGGTTTTTTTGGTGAGTTGGCATGAATGTGTGCACCCGGTGGTAGCTTCGCCACTGCTTGAAGTGCCATGCGCGGAAAACCCCACGGCTGACTGTCCGCTGGCCCATCATCACAATGCCTCCGCCGGAAGGTCCAGGTGTCGCCATCAGTGTTGACTACTTCGGCCCCCTTCCGGTCACACCACGAGGCAACACCTACATCCCGCTGTTCACCGATCGCTTCAGTCGTCGGGCCGACATGTTCCCCGTCACTCCCGCTGATTTCACCGCGGAGGGTACAGCCAATATCCTGGTGAACCAATACATCCCTTGTGGGGGTGTCCGCGCACCATACTCTTGGACGACGGCCTGCAGTTCTGCTCCAAGCTTTCACAAGCTGCATATCGGCTGTTGGGCGTACACAAGCCTGTTACAAGCTCCTATCATCCCTATTGAGACGGGGGCGTTGACCGGGTGAACCACACACTAGTGCAAATTCTAGCTATTTGGTCGTGAACGAGCGACAAGGCAATTGGGACTTCCATCTGCCTCAAGTCGAATTCGCTTACAACAATCTCGTCAGCTCGCGGACGGGCCTGGCGCCCAACGAGGTCCACATGGGAAGCCTCCCACGTCTTCTTCTGACAGTTTTCGATCGCACCGGTATTGTGGGACGCCAGAGTCAGACTCGCGACCACCTAGCCTATTGAGATTTGGCCACCGACCGGCAAAAACGCGCGAACGACATTTTTTTCTCACACCATGCCCTCACCGCTTCTCGTTTCAACCGCAGAAACCCCGACCTCGTCGACGCGCTGCGCGCGGCACCGAACTCTTCCGTGGGTGCTTGGGCATCGATGTATAACTCTGCCTCAACCATCCGTCAGAGTGTGAAGGCGAACACGGACGCCAAGGTTCTCAGCGCCAAACACTTTTGCTGAACTGGACGGGCCCTCACAAGACCCCGGCATTAGGTCCCTCATCTGCCGCCGAGGGCCCGAGCGGCTCGCCACTCGGGGACAACCCCCTCTATTTGAACCTCCCTTCTGACCTACCCGGTTCGGACGCTCGTCGACGCGTGGTGGTTGAACGTTGCAAGCCCTGTGCCAATCTCCACGACAGCGGGGGCATGCCCAAATACTCTACCAGCGGGGCTGACGCAGTACGTGCTCAATAATGTTTCCAAGAAGACCCCTCGATACCACGTCACTGGAGACGACGTTTCGACCGCCCTCCAACGGCTGGAGGTGGAGCAGATCACAGGCCATCACTTGGTCCGGGGGCGAGGTGGCGTCATCGTGGTGCTATACAAGATGCATTGGGCGGGTCTCAATGCACCTTCCTGGGAACGGGAAATGGACCAGTTGATGTTGATGTTGTTGTTGTTGTCGAATTAACTCGCACGATCAAGTCCGTGGTCACACGACAGGCTCCAATCACTCTGGAGAGCTGAGGAATACCCCAGGGAAGAACACAAGCAATACAAAGGTGGTACACGCATACATCACAGCTGATGCAATTCATGCCTCCACCAGAAACATGTAATAGTGAAATCGGGAGTCAGGCTACGATGTGCCAGGTCTATACTGGTGCATACGTCTCACTACTCGCGCCTTGAAAAAACCGACTATACCGCTTGCCACCCAAGAAAGACTACAAAATATATATTTCACGTAGTACCTATCACTACGCATGCGCACGACAGACGCAAGTAAATTGGAAAAAAGAAACAAAGAAAGAAAAGAAGACAAATTAAAAAAAGAAAATACAGGGCCTAAACCTTTCCCGCCCCACATTTTTCGTTACAGGGCCGGCACTCCGGACCAGCACCGCCAAGCCAACCGCCTCTACCGCCGAATGCGTATCGGAGCGGCACAGCGCGACCTGTCCCGTAACAACGGGAAACGTTTGCTAGCGCCGGGCTACGCTCGTGATACCGGCGCCAGCTGGCTTCGTGGCTACCACGGCACGATTCTCCTTGAGGGGGCCCACGTTTGTTACAAGGGATACGATGGATTGCGGTGGCTTGGAAAAAACAGAGCGGGCACAACCGAGGACAAGGTATATCTGGTCCCATTCCTGAACGACTCGAGGCCGATCAAAACTTCCTCTCCATTCGGCGCCCTACACGACTTCGACAGGGGCCGTACGAGGCTCTTGGTGCCTGCAAGATCACATCACCAGCGCGTTTCCGCGGAGGATCCAACGTAACGTATATGAATCTCGAGGCGCGGCCGTGGCCAGTTGACGTTCAAGCCGCCACCGCGTCTCGCTAGTTCTTAATTTTTTTCTGGGTTGTGATGTCTGGAATCTTCGTCTTTGGGCTCTTTGTTTTGCTTCAGGAGTCTTGGTTTGAGGTTAGGGGCGGTTGGTACCATCGTGGTATAGTACGTACGTGCCTGGTGGCACATGTTAAGAGGTATGCATTTATTTACGAAAAGCTATCATGTTTAGAAACTCAACCGTACGTACTTGGCGAGAAAGAGATGCACATCAAAAATACAGCAAGCAAGAAGAAGGTCTGGCCATGCAATGGCAACCACAACAAGCACGTGGGCAAAAAAAATGCGACCCAGCACAAATGCCACTACCCACCAGACCAGCCATAAGAAAATACAGTAAAAAAAACAGTCAGTACCACGTAAAAAAAAAGGCGCGTACTGCTACAGTAAGAAAGGGGAAGAAGAACCTGCTTATAGTGAGCCCGCATAGCTGTGACCATGACGAATTGTGTACTTCAAGGGTGAGGGACATTCAATCAATAATAAATATTGTGAAAATTAATATACACGCCAGCTGTGAGATCGAAGATTTTGCCGAAACTCGCCTTTGCAAGCTGTGTGTGATACTCCGATCGCGCGTGTACGGGTTGTGTGTCCTCATTAAGGATATAGGTCGGCAACTCCCCTTGCAACTACAGTGTAGCTATCAGGGTCCACAGGGTGATGTTAGTCAGTCTGTGCGCGGAAACTATAAAACCCGTTTTTGAGGGGGACAAAATCTGACAGCTGTTGAAGGAAATGCTACAATTTATCAAGTAAATCCTGTCAGTCGAACAATCGGTGAGGGGAGGGCGGATTGTGTGAGGATGTAGGGGCCTGGGTTTGATTAAGAGGGAGTGGGGGGGGGGCGGGACAGGCGGGGTAGCTCAACCTGCGCATGGAAACTATAATCCTACGCTGTAAGACGTACAACCGGTGAGGAGAGGGCGGAGCGTTCGAGGAGGTGGGCGTGGGGGGGGGGAGGGGTGGGGTGGGGGGGCGAAAGATTTTTACAAAAAACATCAGGTCGCATAGATGTAGGGGTTTTGCTATAATTATACGCGTGGTGCTAGGTCCAGGCGATGGTGCGGGTGGTGGAGAAGGGGTGGGCGTTAGGAGGGGGGGGGGGTGAATTGGGGCAGCGGCATGGATGGCCCTAGAAAGATATTGAGGTGATATCAAATGCGTGAAAGTGTTTATTACTCTGGAAGAGTCCGTTGCTAGGTGGGGCGTTTGAGCAAGAGGTAGCGGGAAAAAAAAGGGGGGGGGGGGGGGGGGAGGTTTTCAAGAGGTTCAGGTCACATACTTCGAAGTATAAAATAAAAATACACTCCAGCTGTGAGATTGAAGATTTGGTCGAAACTCATCTTTGCCAGCTTGTGTGTGATACTCCGATCGCGCGTATTACGCATATATGTAGGGGCTTGCTATACGCGTGGTGCTTGGTCTAGGCGATCGTGCGGGTGGTGAGGAAGGAGGGGGCGTTGGGGGGGGAGGGGGCGGGGGGGGGATGAATGAAAGCTACGTCATGGGTTTCTAGAAAGATAATGGCGTGATATCAATTGCTTACAAGTGTTTATTACTCTTGCGGATTTCTATTGTAGGTGGGGAGTTTGAATAAAAGGGCGGACAAAATAAGGAGGGTGGGGGGAGGGGAGGCGGAAACGAATAGGAGCTACGGCATGAATGGCTAGGAAGATAATGAGGTGATATCAATAAAAGTATATATATAATACATAGTCCGCGGCCACTGGTCAGGCTCCAGTCACTCTGGAGTGGAAGAATGCCCCAGGGAAAACAAAGCAAACCAAAGCCATGCTCGTCTGAAGAAGTTACCCTCGAATGCTACTACTATTGTCAAGGGCAGACGACAGAAAGCGGAATACCGCAACCATTCCGCGCCACCGTCCGGTGCTACAGCCGAATACACCCAATTTTCACCCCGATCCACGACGCTGATGGGTCAACTCAGCCTCGTGCCGAATTTTGACACAAACACACCTTGCGGCACATCATACCGCGGCATTTCAGCTCGGCCGTTGACATTTATTTTCTGACGTGACCCATACAGCTTTCTCGCGGAAAATATACCATGGCTCGGTTCTTGGTTTTGTTTTTTTGTGGGGCATCCCTTTTTATAGGTTTAGCGTGTTGGTAGTTTTTTATACCTGGTAGGTTATTTTCCGGGCATCTCAAGTGAACTCAATTCTCAACCACCAATTTTGAGCGGTGGCACCCCCTCTCTGTGTGGATGTCAACAGAATGCGGTGTACGCATAGGTAAGGCAGACAAGAGGGTGGTGTGTGTGCATCGTCAGGGTCGATGGTGGCGCCATTGCAAGCGAGAATTTCACACAGAATGCGGTGTACGAATTCGCAAGGCGGGTGTGAGGGTGTGCGTGTGTGCGCCATCAGGGTCGCCCGCGTTTAGCGGGGCCGTCAACTCCCCCTTTGTCCCTTTCCTCGCCATCCATACGCGTACGTCGGTTGTGCCAGCTATGAATGGCTGAGCAGCGGTTCGTGCCGCGTGCCGAAGGGGTCTTGCACTGATTGATCTTAAGGGATCCGAAATACGAAAGCGTGCATTCTGAATGCGCGTGTTTCATGACGTGGCGTTCATGGTTGAGAATCGGTCGGAAAATTAAAGGCTGTGGGGCGAGAAGAGTGAAGAGCCTCGGGTGAAGCCGGTCCGCATGGTACATTTTCCACCAGAAAGCGGTATAAGTCACGTCGAAAAACGGTGACGGCCGAGTTGAAAAGCTGCGGTATGATCAACGGCAAGGAGTTGGTGTCAAAAACCCGTACGAGGTTGAGCTGACCAATCAGGGTCGCGGATCGGGGTCAAAAAAAATCGTGTGATCGGCTTTACCGCACGGCGGCGCGGAATGGTTGCGATATAACGCTTTCTGTCGTCTGCCCTATTATTTATAGCGTTGGTTCTCAAGTTAGAGCCGTTCGTAACGAACAAAAAGAATGTCAGGAATCGTAACATTTGGGGGAGACAAAATATCACGAATCCCTCACGAATCCTGACATTTCATTCTTAACGATCAACGATGATATGTCGTTTCGTGAATTTTTCACTCAAAGCACCTCGGAATCGACGTGCTTAACAGCCTTCAATTTTGCTATGCCCAATATTGCCCCCACAGGCCTTGAATATCCTCTCGCTCGGTGAAGATAGGGTTTCGTGTCTTTATCGGGCGTTTTTATGTGTTTTCTAGAGGTGTGGCATTTTGTGAGGAATCGTGATTATGAATCGTTCGACTAAATCAAGATTTTTTCGTGTCAGAATTCGTGATTTTTTGTCACACATCCTGACATGAAAAATCGGGATTCCTGTAAAAAAAAAGTCAAGATTCGTGGTCCTTGTTGTTCGTTAGGAATGCCCCTTACCTACGTGGGTCGGAGTTTTATGTGTATTTGCAAAAAAAAAAAAAAAAAAATCAACCGCTGAGAGCGCCTATACTGTATGTAGCAGGGTGGATATGTAGGGACAACTTGATGTGAGTCGACGACGGAGGAAAAAGCTAGAATGTTCTCGTGATAAAAATGAAGGCGCACGTACCGTAGTGGGGAGGGAAGGGAAACGAACTTGCTGAGTGGCCCCGGTCAACACGCATATACTATTTGGTTACGTACCCGGTGGTCTGCAGAGGGCTGCATGGTGCTGCATGGTTCTGCATGGTGCTGTAAAAAAAAAAATGTAGGTCGAAAACGTCAAATATACCAAAAGATCTAGGCACTTCACGGTCTCCTGCACTACTTGCATTTTGCGTGGAAGCTCGTGAAAGCTTCTACGGAAGCTTTCATCGCTTTCATGGAAGCTTCCATGGAAGATGTGGAAGTTATGAAAGCTTCCATGGAAACTTCCATGGAAGCAATGGTAGCGGTGGAAGCCTCCATTGGAGCTTCCGTGGAAGCTTCCGTGGGAGACATGGAAGATATGAAAGCTTTCACGGAAGTAACTTCCACGGGAGCTTCCACGAAAGCTTCCACGAATACTTCCATGGAAGTAATGGAAGCTTTCGCGGAAGTTGTGGCAGCTTTCACGGAAGTAACTCCCACGGAAGCTTTCATGGAAGCTTTCACGGGAGTAACTTCCACGGAAGCTTTCATGGAAGCTTTCATGGAAGTAATGGAAGCTTTCGCGGAAGTTATGGAAGCTTTCGCGGAAGTTATGGAAGCTTTCACGGAAGTAACTTCCACGGAAGCTTTCAAGGAAGCTTTCAAGGAAGTAATGGAAGCTTTCGCGGAAGTTATGGAGGATTTCATGGAAGTAACTTCCACGGAAGCTTTCGTGGAAGCTTCCGTGGAAGCCTTCATGGAAGATATGGAAGATATGAAAGCCTCCACGGAAGCAACTTCTACGGGAGCTTCCACAAAAGCTTTCACGAAAGCTTCCATGGAAGTAACTTCCACGGAAGCTTTCATGGAAGCTTTCATGCAAGTAATGGAAGCTTTCGCGGAAGTTATGGAGGATTTCACGGAAGTAACTTCCACGGAAGCTTTCGTGGAAGCTTCCGTGGAAGCTTCCATGGAAGATGTGGAAGATATGAAAGCTTCCACGGAAGCAACCTCCACGGGAGCTTCCACGAAAGCTCCCACGAAAACTTCCATGGAAGTAAAAACTTCCACGAATGCTTCCATGGAAGCTTTCATGAGAAAAATGGAAGCTTTCGTGGAAGTAATGAAAGCTCCCATGAAAGTAAATTCCATGGAAGCTTAGGGTTAGGTTGCTTCCGTGGAAGTTGTTTCCGCGGAAGCTGAAGCCTTCGTGGAAGTTGCTTCCGTGGAAGTTGCTTCCGTGGAAACTTCCGTGGAAGCTTTAATGGAAGCTCCCGTGGAAGTTGCTTCGGTGGAAGCCGGAAGTTGCTTCAGTGGAAGCTTTCGTGGAAGTTGCTTCCGTGGAAGCTTCCGTGGAAGCATTCGTGGGAGCTTCCGTGGAAGTAGCTCCGGTGGAAGCTTTCGTGGAAGCTTCCGTGGAAGTTGCTTCGGTGGAAGCCGGAAGTTGCTTCAGTGGAAGCTTTCGAAGTTGCTTCCGTGAAAGCTTTCATGGAAGCTTCCATGGCATGGAAGCGTGGAAGCTTCCACACTTCCATGGAAGCTTCCATTGCTTCCACGGAAGCTTCCATATCTTCCGCGGAAGCTTCCATGGAAGCTTGCACCAGCTTCCACCAAAAATTCAGATAGTGCAGGTGGCCCGCACTTCACAGCGCCCCTCAGTGTGCTCTGAGAGCACAAAATTCCAACATAAGGTGCAAAATAATTTCGATTAGTCTGGATACTATACAACTTCATGTATTTTTTTATCTGGTCTGTTATGATGTTAGCAAACACGGTGTAGAAGTTTTACTGCGAGCAGCATGCGAAGATTGGCATTGAACAAAATGATCAGATTACAGCAGTGACTACAGTAGCGACGCCAAGGTCATCCTACGGTAGAGGTTGAATGTTTTAGGCCAAACGTTTGTGACCCGTGGAGCTGAAGTGTGGAACTATCGGTCGGTGTGAAAATTTCATTGGATGAGCTCAACTGCTGTAGAAATGCCAACAACAACGCAGCTTGGAAAGATGAGTATTGACCTGAAATTCGTCGAACTCATGGCTGACGACCTTGAAATATATTTATCAAAATATCCCATATCGGGTAGTATAATATTTCTACGAGTATACTTAAACTGCTGTTTATACATGTTGTTGGTGTTAGTGTTAGAACTAGGGGATAGGAATGTTGGTTGAGATGCGCGAAACGAATGTCTTCGAAATCACTTGCACCTGGTGTAGGGTTAGACATCGAGCCCTTCAGACTAGACCTTACACTAGGAGCTCAGAAAAAGTCTGCTGTACTCGTAGTGTGTGAGGACTCGGCAGGCGTATTAACAATAAAGCCAGGAAAACGATAGAGAAATAACCCAGTAACAAGGTATATAGTGACGAAACCTCTTGCACCACTGCACCACTGCACCACTGCAGGACCGGTGTTTGCAATGGTATTATGATACAAGACGCTTCGCAGACGGTATTTGAGACGCAGTTTCAGTAGTAGACAGACGAAATGGCACCCTGTGTTCATTGCGTGGCGAAGTCTCCCGCTTCCACTACAGCCGCAGTACTCGTAATATAAGCATGTCAATAGCACTACCATATGCGGGACCATTGGGTACGAGGCGCGGGAAAATTGGTTACAAGAAGACGCGGGGGATTTAACGCTCCCAACGCGCCCTCGAAAAATCCGCCCTGTCGATGCTGGCAGCATCCGAGTCGTTGATCTACCACATCCTTCACGAGGACAAGCATGGAACACGTGAAGCCGACATATCATGCACCTTGCAAAGGCGAGTATCGACCGCTGCATTAGCCGAACTATCAGCTGACATATTCGAAACATTTTCCCTAAAAACATCATGTCCGGACATTGGTATCAAGAAGAAGCGGCCAAATTAACTGTTCCCAAACGTCCTCGAAAGGGCAGACGGTGACTGCGGCAGTAGCATGGTGCATGACACGGTTGTTCAGGCTTCCTTGACCGTCCCGACCTGGGCAAGGAGCGTTTGGGCAGGGAACGAAGGACAATTTGGGGCACACATACAAAATAAAGGGGTCATGCTTTTTTTCTACCCAACCATCAGTGGACGACAAAATAACAACTGGCTTTACACTGCCAGTAGAAAAAAACAAATAGAAGCAAGTGAACGGCTTGACGATGCTCGTCACGATACGAGTTGCATAGTGACGACCACACTACGTGAAAATGCAAAACAGCTTGGCCTGAAAACCGCAGGGTTTCACATCAAATTATCAGTTGGGTAGCTAAATCAAAGCCAAGTGGCTAAATACTCCATACCATGCCACGCGTCAAGCGACAAACGCACAAGTCAGATATGACGCAGAACTCCGCAATCAGCGCAAAGAGCGAACTCTTGCACATGGCTAACTATCACGCATCTGGTATCCAACCAGTCAAACCGCAGCTTTATGGTGTGTGCTACATACCTGGCATGTGGCATAAGGACAGGGTTAGGGGTTGCGTCTACGCCCGTACCTACATCTCACCACCAGGACGTGACTCCTAGCTCGCAAACGCGAACAGCCTACCACCCCAAGATACGCGCGACCAGATCGTTAGGCGAGCTCTGCAAGTTTTTACCTACACCGCGCCAAAAAGTGGGGATCTTTTCGAAATGGCAGTTACAAACGCCGACCGCCAACGCGCACAAGTTCACAACTAGAAACAGCTACAACTTCAAATGTATCGTAGGGGCGGTCATACCGCGGTCTCCTCTAACACCATACTTGGCGTATCATATGTGCCCTGTTATAGAACACAAAGTAGTACCTGCGCCGCCCGAATAACTCGGCCGTGAAGCTTGTATCCGCTCTTGAGGACCTGAGCACGAACCGGCCGATCAGAGCACATCAGAGGGGGAGAAATACGACAGCAAGACAGGGCGACAGCATCAGCAAATGCCGGATACGGTCTAGTCTATGGTTCTTGTCGACGTGACGAATACGGTACAGGCTAACGGCTTGGGGCACAGACCATACAAATTATTTCCGCGGTCATGGTTAATACAGCTTCAAATAATGCAGAAACAAAGGTCGTTACGGTTGTAACGTTCACGTCATTTGGTCCTCAAAAGTACCGTTGTTACAGTTACCCGGTCTGACCATGCCGGATTCCTCCACCCGATCTCGGTAAGAAAATGGGGTATTACGCCTACGTAAGCTTTTTTATATCCCGTTTGTGTTCGAGTGACGTATTACCGCTCCAATCCTTACCAATAGAGGCACAGTTGATGCGGTTATTATGCTTAAAGTTATCGCCCATGCAATATACATTATTAATTTATTTCCCAGCAGCAATACCATACAATGAATGGATGTGCACTTTGCTCATGGCAGGGGTAGGTGATTTGACATCCGAAAGTACGTCTAAAAAGGTAAGCTCCAAGCGGTCATCGCCGACGTGATATAATTATATTTCCCATGAGATTTACCTTCTTATCGTCAATAAACAGGAAAAGCTTGATAGCTTGATTTTGGGGGCATACTTTTCGCAACTCGATTACGACCACGGATTCGGGGAGGTTTCGGAGATTCTGACGTTCTTTTTTTCTCATAATATGTGCATACAACTTGACGGAGATTCCGGCAAAAAACAGAGTTTGTGAGGTCATGTTGGTACCTTTCTTGCAGATATTCTACTTCACGATTGGAAAAAAAAGAGAGGGAGACGATTCCTTTTGCCGTACCCCAAATCAGTGAAAAATTTGGGTTCCTGGAAAACTAAACTTCGCGATATATTGATGGTTTTATCCATTTTGGTAGTTTTTTAGCCTATTTTAGGCAGGTATCGGGTTGTGTTTTTGGTGACCGCCCATATGTAAACTGGTTTTAGTATAGGGACATGTTTGTTCTTTTCTCGACGGTATTCGATTCCCGTAGCCTTCGTGATCACGACCAAGGTTATTACATTTTTTAATCCGTTATATTTCAAAAGTTATTGGCTGAAAACAGAGTGTACAAATTGTCCTGCACGGACTATACTACGGTTATTTTTACAGATACATTTGGTATGGCTAATACAGTTACAGTTGGTACGGTTGATTCAGTTACGGTTGCTACTCTTCACAATACCGTTACAACCGCAGTTACCTGCCCAACCGTACCGGGTTGCTACGATGGAGGTGGACACAGCGAACATATCACCGTACAGTCGTTACGGATACGGTTATTACGGACGCAGTTGGTACAGTTATTATAGTTAAGGGTATTACTCTTCACAGTTCGATTTTCTAATTTTGACGGCGCCGAAAAAAGTGAGACTCCTTTCGAGTTTCACGAAGCGCCTGCCGAAGACCAATGCACACCAATCGACGTTAGTCCTGTTGCTGGAATTCTTAAAGAAAGCTACATTCTCCTACCGTCAGCGCGGTTACCTGCCCGACCGTGCCGGGTTCTTGTTCCGGGTCTGGGTAGGCGAACATGGCATCGTGCAGGTGCGGATCAAACTTGTCTCCCCCTGCCCCGTATTTTTCCAGCCCTTGACTACGGAAGACCTTCTCGAGCTGCCGGAAAAATTAAACAAGGAAAGTTGAAAAAGGTTGAAGCGGGCAGCTGCCAATTGCTCAACACCTTTTCGGATCCATACGAAGCGATAAAGCACGTGAGGAGTGCGGTCAACTGGTCGTGGGGGCGTGTACCACGACATTTCATGCGACGTACCTCATTGCGACCCGACTGCGTTAACGATGTAACTGGTGAACTTGTACGCGCGATTGAGTAACGAACCCAACCCTTAGCCCAAGCCCTAGATAAATACGCAACACCTTCAACATATCAGTCCATCTCTATGGACTCACTACGCCGGTGAATCATACATGTGTAAGAATTAACCGGTCGCCCCGGTGGTATAGCGGTTGCCCTCGAGTACTACTAGCATTTGTCCTTGAGTCCGATTCCCACCTTCATGGGATTTTGAATCTGTTGCAAAAATGCATAACAAAAATGATCAATTGCTGAGAGCGCCTAGCAGCGTGGGTACGCACAGTTCGACGAGAGTAAACGTGCGGAGAAAATGCCGAATTATTCTCGAACTTCGAAACTAAGGCACGTATCGCAGAGGGGAGGGGGGAGAAGGGCCCTCTATCTAACTCCGGATCTGGGTTACTGGGGGCGAGAAGAGTGCGAGGATCATAAAGGGATAAAAAAAAAAACTTAAATACTTCAGTTGAAGCTTAATCCCCCCCCCTTGTGTCTACTCGCTGCACACATTTAAAGGCGAAAAATGTTTACACAGTAACGTTGTAAGTGCATTATAATATAGTCACAACATAGTATGGTTACTGCATGTGTATCAGCAGGGATCTCTCTGCATCCACCCAGACTCGAAAGAAAGCGAGGGAGAACGCTGAAATTCCCAAGCGTCTCTCGCAACTTTAACTTTTCTTGTTATCTAAATACTTTCCCACAACCATTTCACAAAGTACACAGATATGTTTCGCAAATGTTCTTGACCACGTGGTCAAGAAAATTAACATAGCATAATTCCACAGTAAACGAGAAAAAAAATAAAGAGCACTCTACGTGGTGTTATGGAATAAACACTAGATATTGTAAAAAGCCCGTATAAAAGACCCAAACGTCAGAAACAGCAAAAAAACAACCGAAAGTTACGCGTCAAACAACCGACCAGTAAATCAAATTTCAAAACTTTACAGTTGATTACCTAGTAAAAGCATGTACTATTCAAACTACATTTCCCTCTTCATGCCCTGGAAGGAACCTATATTTCCTCCACGTCGAAACCTAACACATCACACGGATCTTGATATATCGTCTGAACCAAAATCCCAAACTACAAAATAATAGGTGGGTCCAACATAAGAACCAACAGACCGACAGGAAGGGTGGTCATCGTGCGCAGTGCGCTCATTATCGTTTCTGACCATCACTTCACCTCCATGCATTTGGTTTTGGGCTTCGGCGCACGCCGGAAAACTCTTAGGTGGAGTAAGGAGCGGTGGTAAAAACCAAGAGCGCTGCCCGAAACCTGATCCCGACCGACGGTTTACTGCGCAGTCTCCGGATCGCGCCGCCCAGTAACCGGGTGTCAAGGAGGATTTTTTTCCTGTCAATATTTGAGAAGATGCCTGTTGCGTTGTCACACACCCGGTATTATAAAAAAGAAACACTAATAACCGATCAGCTACTGCGTGCTAGAGCATGAGTTTATCAGCACCATCACGCACATCGAACCTGGATTCGACATCTACTGGCGGCCCACATCGTCTTCAGTTTCACGCACCATACATGGAGTATATCGTATCGAATGGGAAAAAGATTTACGGGCAGAATAAGTAAATACATGGTGTAGCCATACCAAGGTACTAACAATACATCGGGTAGACGAAACCAACCTAAGCCACTAAGTACGTAAATCATCAACTTACCTCCCATGGTATGCCCAATAAAACGCGGTAGCTTAAGAATGACAACACACACGCACTATATAAAACGCAAATGCCGAAATTTAACGGGGTAAAAGAATGTGATAAGTCTAGTAACAGCAGCAATTCGAAATTAAAACTATTCATTCTAATCTACCAACATCAAAAATCACGAAGACGAATATACTCTACCAGATCCCCATGATTTGTATTTGCCTTTCGAGCCACGCATGCAGGTCCTACTCTTTATACGATCTACAACTTCCAGTTACTACGCTGCCCCCCCGCGCCCATATTATTAATAACTATACAGTAGCGGCTGCGGTTTAGGAGAGGGTCGTGCGAGCCTGATATTACTCTCTTAAATCGGGACTTCTCTCATATCGTATTGGCTACGATATAAGAGAGTATTCTCTTGAACCGGCTGCCCGCTGCGCAGGGCATGGTGCTGTGTGGGTGTGTGCTCGTCTGTTGATGTGTGTGATGGCTGCGCGACTCTTCCAGAAAAAGCCCTATTTAAGAGAAAATCTCCGAAAAAAGACCAATTCTCTCTCAAGTCGATTTTGGTCGTGTCACGCCAGTTTGACTCTCTTAAATCGGTACTTTCTCTTAAACATTTCCTCTTAAACCGTTGCCGCTACTGTAGCACCATTCGTGCCGTAGCTATGATACCATTCATTACACTTTCTAAAACAAACGTTAAACCCCCCCTCCTCTCACCGGCAACAAGGTTATTTCTGTTTTAAAAGCTGGTGCGTTTCTCAGCCATGCACAGAAAAATAATGAATGCCTTCGCATCACCCTGTTGACCCTGGAACTAACTACTGTAGGACTAAGGGGGGTCGCCGCCGATCCTTCCTGTCATACACCCCCCACGTAACACAAGCGGTCAGACAATCACACACAGCTTCCAAAAATGAGCTTCGACGAAATCCTCAGTCTCACAGCTGTACGAGCAGTGTTTTTCTTTAATCAAAATGATATGATACGTGAAATGTGGCGTCCAGGTTTTTTTCCTGAAGCGTGGAGCTGGTGGCATTTGCAAGTCGTAAGTTGCACAAAACCATGGACCTGTGTCCGCTTCACGTTTGGTAATTTTGAGCTAGCGAAGCGGGCGGAAGTCGCCCGCGGAGCGAAGATCCCCGTCTACACCTACCAAAAGGGGGGCAGCAAATGAGGGATGTCCAAAATCGATTCTTGATGCGATACCAACACCAAAATAAACGTACCTCAGTGCTGGTCATCTCGACCCCCTGCAGCAACACGTCGTGGCTCGAGTCTCCCCCTCCTCCCCCCTCCTCTTTTGCTGAAACCACCGCCCTCTCCAAATTGTCCGCCACATCCAGCAGCTGTTGGTGATAAAGGGGTGTGTTAACGGAAACGGGCGGGGGGGAAATACACAGTACGTATTACGGTATCAAAACAGAAAAAAGAAAACAAGCAATAACCAAACTCGAACAAAACTTCATTGAAAACGAGCAAAAGCGAACAGAACGCAGGAGGCGCAGGAGACGTGACCGCCCGCTCCAATGTGTCTTACAACCCCCCCCCCCTGGTGCGTGAACTAATATATTAAAAGACTTAAGCTCGTCTGGCGTGGACCGTGGCTAGCCGAGCCCTTCCCCCGATTTTTCGCTAGCCAGCGACCGTGACTGGGCAGCACCAGGGACTTGGAAACAGCTGTTAGCTTCTAACTTTTGGAGAGTAGCTTTCAGGACTGTCAGTTTGTTTGACCACACGTGAAGACGGTGACTCCAGTTTAGTGCGTCAACAAGTAGCTAGGATAAGTCGTCAGCAACAAATTTGTCGGCCATAACAGCTTGCCGCACATCATCAAAAGAAGGGGGCAAGCTGTTGTTGTTGCTCTGCTCTGCTTGCCTCTGCTGCCGCTGTTGTTGCTACTACTGCTGCTGCCTCATGACTCTCTGTAGCTTACCTTTGCCTAGCTGTAGCTGACCACTGGTAGGCCGTGGTGCGCGGTGTGCGGGTGGGTGTTTACTCTGTGCTCCATGCTTACTAGATAGTTCGAACAACGCCAGACAACATCGCAGGAAGAAAAAGCATGGGGGAACGCGGAACGTTCCTGCTCTGGTCGTTTTTCTCTTCCCTGTCTGCTTGCCTGCTGCTGCCCGTTTCCAACTCAAAAAAATACCCTAGTCTATCTCCGAGTGTTTTGTCCCCGTGTCGGGAGTGCGGTGCTAAATGCTGCTGCTCTTCTATTGCGGCCGCTGTCGTGGGCTCTTTCAGCTAACCCATCGCTTTGGCGCGACGTTTGGGCCAGTATTCTAGCTCCAAATCTCCAGTGATTGGGCGTTGCGTAGAATATTCTAGATGGGCCAGGAGAAGCTGGGCAGGGGTGCTCGACAACACGAAAAGCGACACCACACTCCTCACCTCCTCATGTCAGAATTAGCAACTAACAAGCCAGTTGGGGCTGGACTTCTTCACATACATACCTGGTACGTAAGGTAAAAGTTTACCTGGTAATATTTTTCGTACTTTTGGTACTTACGACTGAAAAAACATACCTAGTATTTTGTTTGGCTGGTTCTTCCAAAAACGCACGAAGATTGTTTGCAGGTGCTTATTCCTGCTGATTTTATTTTGTTCGATTTTGTCTCGTTATTTTTCGTGTTTCTTTCTCCGCCATTTGAAGTGTGCGCACCACGGCCTTATTGTGTGGTTGTACACAAGTGATCGGTTGTGCGCTACTTTTGTTACTCTGTGAATAAAATGCGTTCATACATGGTTGTAACAGGGTCGGGACGATAGAACACTCTTCTCGCGAGGTGAACAATCGAAGTGAAGTGAACACACGAAGAAACGGTAGTACGCGTTGCATTATGCTGTTCACGACCCCACACCACCACTATTGATAGTAGAAATGTCATACATTTTATTCTTGTCTGAAGAGCTCCAGTCTTGCTGCTTTGCCGGCGTTACAAAGAGCACAAAACAGTAGTAGTGAGACACTATATCTTCAACCGGAACCGGGAGTCCTCCACTGTAATAATGTAAGATACGCTGCACACTGCTCATTAGTGTGACTGTGACCGCTGCCTCGTGAGCTGTGCTACTACTACCATTATCCCCAAGTATTTAACGCCTTCACTACTGGAAACCTTTTTGGGGTACAGTTTTACTTGAAGTTAGTTTAGGGAGGGATTTTGGGGTTCTAGACGTGGTCTCATATATATACATATGCCTTCGCTCTCGTGCTCCATCTCTTGCGTCACTCTCTTTGGGTCTGATTTTCGTTTGTTTATTGCCGTTCCCGTCTACGTGATTATGTGGTAGTGGGTTTTACGCTCACTTTTTATTATCTGCCTAGCATTCCCCTCCTTCTATTCTACCTCCGAAGGGAGAACTTGTATGGGTATAATAGTTAGCCTCGGTTGGCACCGACGCTGAAAACAATGTATATATTTTGGAGTTGGCGTTGGTTGGCAACTACGCTCTAGAACATGCCAATCACTGCATGAGCTAGACAACCAGGGTACCGATTGTTTGTTTGTTTTTGCGGTTACCAGGATGGTCATCGAGTAAGGTAATATTGTGCGCGGTGGAGAACCCTAATGATCAACAAGGGGAATGATCGCATCACATAGTATTGCGAATATGGTAAGGCACCCACGAGGCAGTTACATAGTAACACCCGTTGCTGTCTCTGAAGTGGCCACACCAGAACATAAAGTATAACTCATGGGCGCTGTCATACATAGGCAAGAAAGTAGGCCCAAGGTGCCGAAGTCCGTCTTACTAGCGGTGCTTGGAAGGATGCACTTCACCATTCATGCGACTCGCCAAACAACTCACGGCGCTTCGTGGATGATGCAAGCAATATTTGCCTCGTTGGTGAAAACCGGACGTGCTCCGTCCCGCCATAGTAGGAGTGCGAGGGTCTATGGTCATGCGACTACGGCCATGCACAAACTGAGTACCCCCCCCCCCCCCCCACCACCTCCCGCTGGTGCATGCCTTCACTTTATTCGCGCAAAGGGTTCAGCAATCCCACCGTTCGTCCATTTGCATCGATTTTTGCCATACCGTTCTCTTGCACGTCTAGCGGAAGAACACTCAGAAAAAGCATGAGCACACTAAAATACACCTGCATCCGCCAGCACGGATGACAGTCTACCACCGACGCATAGTTAAGCATGCTCCCCATCCAACAACAGATATGACTTGGACGTACATCCTACTCCTACCTTGAGTTGACGTATAATAGAGTACCCACCTGCTTTGCGAAATATCCTTACATAAATTGCGATGGGTTATCTCTGATATCCAACACAGAGCTGGTAAAGGTATCCCTGTACGATGACGAATCAGCACGCACAATGGGTTTGCGACATATGCATGGGTATAAGGAACGGTCCCATGTGAACAACACTTACACGCACACGCCCGCCCCGCCGTCAATTACTGCTATTGATATCATTAACCCAAACATACCCGTTTCGAATATAGGCACATCATGAGGTCTACGCCCCTCTCCACCCCCAACCAACCTCTTCTCTCGTATCCTATGGCATCTCCCCCCACTATGCTGCCATGTTGTATATGCCTGTTTCGCGACCTTCTGCACGACGTATAGCCTAACCCCGTCCATATCCCTACCCCCCACTGTCCCCTCTCCTACCAGACTCTATAAAACGGCACAGTCTTCCCCCCTCCAATCCTCCCGCCCACCCTACCTCCTACCCCCTACCCCCTTCGTATCTACACTTACGCCGAACATGCCTACCTGTTTGGCGAACTCCTGCACGTCAAACCCCATCCCCCCCCCGCCCCCGTTCCTCCTGTCTTATCCCATGACACGTATTTCCCACCCCCAGTGTGCCAACCCCCCGATACCACAAGTAAGTACCATGTGCTATGGGGAACATACCTGCTTGGCGAACTTCTGCACGGCGTAGAGCCTAGCCCCCTCGGCATCCCTCTTCGCGATGGCTCGAACGTTCTCCATCTCCGCTGCAAGGTACAATGCCTTCCACATAACAATACAAAAACCGCCAAACGAAAATGAAACAGATAGACGAAGAAAAAAAAAAAGTTTGGGGCTGTTGGGTTGGCATTGATTCGCGGGATGTATCTGAAAAAATAGGCATTATTACGTAGAATCGATTGGGGTAGCCCCAGCCTCGATCTAAACCCCCACCTTGTTTATTTCCCTGCGGCAGTGACAGCTGGGACGAGCGTGTTATTGATAGTAACACTTTGCTTGCACCACTGAGTGTGGATGCAGAACGATTTAGGCCAATGGCGACTACAAAAAGGCGGACGTGCCATGATACGACCTGTTAACACGCATGAACAGCTAGATGACTGAAACGACATAACAAGCGCGACGAAAATATTGATTGGACAGCTTACCATTTTTGACAAAGTAGCGTCATTTTTTCGATATATTACTATTTCCTGTCTTTCTTGCAAGCAGTCTAATGTGCTGGATTGCATATGTCCCACGCTCGTATCCATTGCGTTTGACATTGCGTGGCCAAATCATCTTGCTGGATTTTGCAATGGGTACCTCTGTCGTGCAGGTTGTGACCACAGAGCTAGGGGAGGCACCGGCACGGGCACTGGGTGTGCTGGACCAAGATGTGCAGAGCGTGGTATACGCCGTCATATACGGTAGTCCTCTCCGGGTTATTCTATAACTAAGTGAGCAATACCACTGCTTCCTTCGCATGCATTGCGATCGGGATAGCATGGCCAAACCATTTTTCTACTACCTTTGCAAAGCTTGTTTCTGTCTTGTAGTTCCACAATCTCGTCTCTTCAGGAGAAGTCATCGGCGCGGACCCTGACTGGTTGTGCTCGATGTAGATGTCATCGGAGGATACCAGTTCGATATGAAGAACACACCCAGACGCCCTCACATTTTTGAAAACCAGTCAATGCTGTATATTTACAAGTTACGATACGACAAAACGCCTTATCACATCATCCAACCTTGTGACAGAAGCTGACGTATTAACGATATATTGATGGCATAATGCCATTACTACAGCTGTAGTAGCATCATGGCGAATCTTTCTTGAGGGATCGTTAGCAACAGCACAGTGCACGACATTTTTCTCGGCATAACTACAATATCACCACGAAAATACCAACGCAGCACATCAACACATCATCACATCATACAACCGCGTTGAACTTGATTATATTTATTCATGGTACGATTAGAGCAGTATGATATCATGCGAGCATCATCTCTTTCATGAGAGATCGTCAGAAACAAACAAACAGAGCACAGAGGAAGAGATGACACACTAGTCGCGCAACACCCGAAGCAAGGCTTCTATTTCGAGATTTCAGCTCACGACAGGCCTTAAAGCTAGAGACACCAGCACACACCAAGGATAGCCAACGCCTATCCCGACAGGGCCACATGCCACCTGAATTTACAAGACACCGCCGAAGGTTCAACGTCGACCCATGCCATAAGCGGCGAGGAATTGTACGTGATGCCATGGCGCCTCTCTTCGACAAGACGATGGTGATTGCCTTGTCGATACGAGCTACTAGTGCTGGCAGGTGGCCACAAAGATTGATTTTTTGAACGGCATTTCCGTAAGTAGTTAACTGGGTTTACTTGCGATTATCCAAGCAACTCTTGATTAACCACGAACAGTGCAAAATGGCGTTATCAAATCACCATGCCTCGGTGATTGGAATATGAGTACAAACAATAGCAAAAGTTATGTTTGTTGATCGCCATTACTAGTGTCATTTACGTTGATCGTTTTCAACATGCAAATCGATACTTGGTCTAGAGGTCAGAATACTGGACTCAATCAGAATATATTTTACTTGAAACTAGTCAACCGCCACAACAATATACCGGATATCCAGCGCCCGTGCCGATTCTCCATCATAGAAAAGTGCAAGCTGTGTGTGCTTTGCTTCATAATAAACCATTCTATCTATCCAGCGACATCCAGCACATCTAGCGTCCGGACCAATTCCTAATCGCAGAGGGATGCATGCTGCGTGTGTGTGCTGTTCATGTCAAATCGTTCTTTCTACCCATCCACATCCGGCACATCCAGTGTTCTTGACGTTTATCTGTCCTTGAGAGATAAAAGCTCTGTGCAAGTGCTCCTTCACATGAGACCGTTTTTCTGTATACCCTAACCCTGAGCGTTTTTCCGTATACCTGTCGACGTCAATTCGTCAATCCTTGCCGATATCTAACCCCTAGCGAGACACAATGGCCACAAACAACGCCAGACAGATATACGCATCGCAACTACATCAAGCCCTCTACGGATTCAGAGGGAAATAATGTCGGAACTACTGGGAGATAGTAGCATCGACGCAGCCCGGGTTAGTTGGGCTTTCGTCAAATACCCACAGGTCGGACACATCATCTATCTATCCCCATTGGATGATCTACATTATTCATGGAAGATCTGCATGGTCTAGCTCATGTTACCTTGTAGGAGCCGTACGATCTGGACGCCCTAGTGTAGTACAAGCTTCCTCGGTTGGATATGTACACTATAGATACGGATCCAGCGGACCGTCTGATAACGGCAGCTACGGGATGTATCGTAAGACAGGTGATCTGTACGGCCTAGCTCATGTTAGCGGGTAGGAGCCGTAGGATCTGCACGATCTAGCTCACGTTTCCCGGATTGGATCTGTACTCCACACACAGATCCCTCACAACATATCATAACGGCAGCAACAGGATCTGGATGATTTAGATTATCTAGATGCCAAAGATTATCTAGATCGTGATACTGTCAAGGGTGTACGAGTGTCCTAACAAAATTCAAGAAGTTCTTCGAGACCAGCGCTGTGTGTCACTCGTACTTTTACCGATGCACTCCCTCACTACTCTCACTACTCTCACTACTCTCACTACTCTCACTACTCTCACTACTCTACTACTACTCTCACTACTCTCACTACTCTCACTACTCTCACTACTCTCACTACTCTACTACTCTCACTACTCTCACTACTCTCACTACTCTCACTACTCTCACTACTCTCACTACTCTACTACTACTCTCACTACTCTCACTACTCTCACTACTCTCACTACTCTCACTACTCTCACTACTCTCACTACTCTCACTACTCTCACTACTCTCACTACTCTCACTACTCTCACTACTCTCACTACTCTCACTACTCTCACTACTCTCACTACTCTCACTACTCTCACTACTCTCACTACTCTCACTACTCTCACTACTCTCACTACTCTCACTACTCTCACTACTCTCACTACTCTCACTACTCTCACTACTCTCACTACTCTCACTACTCTCACTACTCTCACTACGCTACGACTACTCTCACTACTCTCACTACTCTCACTACTCTCACTACTCTCACTACTCTCACTACTCTCACTACTCTCACTACTCTCACTACTCTCACTACTCTCACTACTCTCACTACTCTCACTACTCTCACTACTCTCACTACTCTCACTACTCTCACTACTCTCACTACTCTCACTACTCTCACTACTCTCACTACTCTCACTACTCTCACTACTCTCACTACTCTCACTACTCTCACTACTCTCACTACTCTCACTACTCTCACTACTCTCACTACTCTCACTACTCTCACTACTCTCACTACTCTCACTACTCTCACTACTCTCACTACTCTCACTACTCTCACTACTCTCACTACTCTCACTACTCTCACTACTCTCACTACTCTCACTACTCTCACTACTCTCACTACTCTCACTACTCTCACTACTCCACTACTCTCACTACTCTCACTACTCTCACTACTCTCACTACTCTCACTACTCTCACTACTCTCACTACTCTCACTACTCTCACTACTCTCACTACTCTCACTACTCTCACTACTCTCACTACTCTCACTACTCTCACTACTCTCACTACTCTCACTACTCTCACTACTCTCACTACTCTCACTACTCTCACTACTCTCACTACTCTCACTACTCTCACTACTCTCACTATTCTCACTACTCTCACTACTCTCACTACTCTATAACTACTCTCACTACTCTCACTACTCTCACTACTCTCACTACTCTCACTACTCTCACTACTCTCACTACTCTCACTACTCTCACTACTCTCACTACTCTCACTACTCTCACTACTCTAACTACTCTCACTACTCTCACTACTCTCACTACTCTCACTACTCTCACTACTCTCACTACTCTACTACTACTCTCACTACTCTCACTACTCTCACTACTCTCACTACTCTCACTACTCTCACTACTCTCACTACTCTACACTACTCTCACTACTCTCACTACTCTCACTACTCTCACTACTCTCACTACTCTCACTACTCTCACTACTCTCACTACTCTCACTACTCTCACTACTCTCACTACTCTCACTACTCTCACTACTCTCACTACTCTCACTACTCTCACTACTCCACTACTCTCACTACTCTCACTACTCTCACTACTCTACTACATACTCTCACTACTCTCACTTACTCTCACTACTCTCACTACTCTCACTACTCTCACTACTCTCACTACTCTCACTACTCTCACTACTCTCACTACTCTCACTACTCTCACTACTCTCACTACTCTCACTACTCTCACTACTCTCACTACTCTCACTACTCTCACTACTCTCACTACTCTACTACTCTCACTACTCTCACTACTCTACTACTACTCTCACTACTCTCACTACTCTCACTACTCTCACTACTCTCACTACTCTCACTACTCTCACTACTCTCACTACTCTCACTACTCTCACTACTCTCACTACTCTCACTACTCTCACTACTCTACTACTACTCTCACTACTCTCACTACTCTCACTACTCTCACTACTCTCACTACTCTCACTACTCTCACTACTCTCACTACTCTCACTACTCTCACTACTCTCACTACTCTACTACTACTCTCACTACTCTCACTACTCTCACTACTCTCACTACTCTCACTACTCTCACTACTCTCACTACTCTCACTACTCTCACTACTCTCACTACTCTCACTACTCTCACTACTCTCACTACTCTCACTACTCTCACTACTCTCACTACTCTCACTACTCTCACTACTCTCACTACTCACTACTCTCACTACTCTCACTACTCTCACTACTCTCACTACTCTCACTACTCTCACTACTCTCACTACTCTCACTACTCTCACTACTCTCACTACTCTCACTACTCTCACTACTCTCACTACTCTCACTACTCTCACTACTCTCACTACTCTCACTACTCTCACTACTCTCACTACTCTCACTACTCTCACTACTCTCACTACTCTCACTACTCTCACTACTCTCACTACTCTCACTACTCTCACTACTCTCACTACTCTCACTACTCTCCTACTCTCACTACTCTACTACTACTCTCACTACTCTCACTACTCTCACTACTCTCACTACTCTCACTACTCTCACTACTCTCACTACTCTCACTACTCTCACTACTCTCACTACTCTCACTACTCTCACTACTCTCACTACTCTCACTACTCTCACTACTCTCACTACTCTCACTACTCTCACTACTCTACTACTACTCTCACTACTCTCACTACTCTCACTACTCTCACTACTCTCACTACTCTCACTACTCTACTACTACTCTCACTACTCTCACTACTCTCACTACTCTCACTACTCTACTACTACTCTCACTACTCTCACTACTCTCACTACTCTCACTACTCTCACTACTCTCACTACTCTCACTACTCTCACTACTCTCACTACTCTCACTACTCTCACTACTCTCACTACTCTCACTACTCTCCTACTCCATCATACTCTCTACTCTCACTACTCTCACTACTCTCACTACTCTCACTACTCTCACTCTCACTACTCTCTACTCTCACTACTCTCACTACTCTCACTACTCTACTACTACTCTCACTACTCTCACTACTCTCACTACTCTCACTACTCCTCACTACTCCACTACTCTCACTACTCTCACTACTACTCTCACTACTCTCACTACTCTACTACTCTCACTACTCTCACTACTCTCACTACTCTCACTAGTCTACTACTACTCTCACTACTCTCACTACTCTCACTACTCTCACTACTCTCACTACTCTCACTACTCTCACTACTCTCACTACTCTCTCACTACTCTACTACTCTCACTACTCTCACTACTCTCACTCTCACTACTCTCACTACTCTCACTACTCTCACTACTCTCACTACTCTCCTACTCTACTACCTCACTACTCTCACTACTCTACTACTACTCTCACTACTCTCACTACTCTCACTCTCACTACTCTCACTACTCTCACTACTCTACTACTCTCACTTCCTACTCTCACTACTCTCACTACTCTCACTACTCTCACTACTCTCACTACTCTCACTACTCTCACTACTCTCACTACTCTCACTACTTCACTTACTACTCTACTACTCTCACTACTCTCACTACTCTCACTACTCTCACTACTACTCACTACTCTCACTACTCTCCACTACTCTTCACTACTCTCACTACTTCTCACTACTCTCACTACTCGCCCTACTCTCACTACTCACTACTCTCACGACTCTCACTACTCTCAACTACTCTCACTACTCTCACTACTCTCACTACTCTCACTACTCTCACTACTCTCACTACTCACTACTACTCTCACTACTCTCACTACTCTCATACGCTCACTACTCTCACTACTCTCAACTACTCTCACTACTCTCACTACGCTCACTACTCTCACTACTCTCACTACTCTCACTACTCTCACTACTCTCACTACTCTCACTACTCTCACTACTCTCACTACTCTCACTACTCTCGACTACTACTCTCACTACTCTCACCTACTCTACTACTCACTACTCCTACTACTCTCACTACTCTCACTACTCTCACTACTCTCACTACTCTCACTACTCTCACTACTGCTCTCACTACTCTCACTACTCTCGACTAACCTCACTCACTAGTACTCTGCTACTAGCTCTCACTACTCTCACTACTCTCAACTACGCTCACTACTCTCACTACTCCACTACCCTCACTACTCTCACTAACTCTCAACTAAACCTCTCCTACTCTCACTACTCTCCTACTCTCACTACTC